>JAECUM010001559.1:0-96308 GCA_016617855.1 Megalonaias nervosa
CTGTGCTTTCTCTCTCTCTCTCTCTCTCTCTCTCTCTCTCTCTCTCTCTCTCTCTCTCTCTCTCTCTCGTGGCATGAACCGTGATGGCTTTGTGGTTAGCGTGCCAAACTCGAAACAAAAAGGCGTGGATTTGAATCCTACTATTTGACCAACTTGAATCGGCTACCCTGGTGTGCCATTCTAACTAAAAGGCACATAATGTCAGCACTAAATAACCTACCTGTGCTGCTGTGCTGTGAACACCGAACAAAAAAATCCAAACTATCCAAACTAGCTTCGTACGGTCCCTTGATGTTGTAATTATTGCGCAAATGCCTTTATACCAACGTATTCGGATATCTAATTATCTCTTATTGTTGTCTCGCTTGGAAACAATAATTTTATTGGATTAGGTTTGGTCAAGTAATGAGGCTAGGTCGACTGGAAAGAGACTGTATTAAAGTCTATACTAATTAGAACTCTTGACAAGTGTGCTGCCCAATGTTTGGATGGTTTTATATGATTTAAATACAATAAATACACTTTTAGACATCCAATTTTTTATGTCCCAAGAATAAAATTCTCAGCATATGACAAAAAGTCTTTTATATGTGCAGCTGCCATTTACTGGAATGAATTACATAAAAGAGGAGTCAAATTTAATCATTAACCAATAAGATCATAATACCCGCTTCTCTCCATCATCACCTTCCAATAACGACAAGTAATATTTTTCATGGTTTTGTTTTACTGCCAATAAGAGCTTCTCTCCAACACCACCTTCCAATTCTTCTGCCACGATGACGACAAGTAATATTTGTCATGGTTTTGTTTTACTGCTTTTGACTTATGTATCATCATGTGTCCTACTGTTATTTTCTTTTTTTTTTATAAAATAAAAAATGGGCTCAATTTGCAGCCAAGCAAGTTTTAGTCCAAACTGGTGCTTCAGTTATGATTTAATTTTATGTAAAATTTAACTTATAATTTGAGTTACCTAGACTTTAATTTTTGTCGTTGCAGCATTCTTCAGGTTTTAAAATGTGATATTTTAGTTACATAAATGCTAATTCACTTTTAACAACTGCATTTTTTAAAAGTTGTTTTGCTTGTTAGGTATTCCGATTGTTTTAATCCATTATGCTTTGTTGCATGTCTTGAAAATCATTCTGGTTTTTAGTCTTTATCATTTTTATGTCCAGTCCTTTAAAAGTTTATTAGGCTTACGTTGAATGATTGTTTTCAGTCACGATGACCATAAATAAATCTTATCTCTGATGCTATGTAGCGCTATTCATTGTTGTTATTTTCCCTCTTTTAGCGATTCTCTTGCTTATTGGAGGGACAGCAACAATAACAGAAGACAACAAACATGGCGGACGATGGAGATATCGACATCGAAGGAGATTTTGATTTTGCGTTAGTTTTAATAGATTGTTGAATGTTGACTATTTTGTAAAATATTCACTGTTAGCTCAAAGATTGTATAGCCACGTGTTGCTAGTAAATGATAGAAATGTACATTAAGTTTAAGCAAGTGAATGATCGCAGTAGAGGAGTTATTGTCTTCTGTTGGAGCCGTAATCATTGTACAAATCATCACGTTGAATACAGTATATTCAAGCGAGAATGAAAACATTATTTGTAAATATATGATTGGTTCTTTAAAGTGCATTGGTTTTGATAATATAGTTTTGATACCGCTGCTATGTTGCTCTTATTCTAGCGTACCGTTAACACTACAATGTAAGACACGTCGCTTTTTAGATCGCCATCTTACTGCCTAAATAACGGCGTTGTGTAGCGTGGTCCTAGGTTGACTGACATCGGAACGAGAAGTCAGATTTATAGGAATATCACACACACTTGGCAGCCCATATCAACGCTTTTGTACAAATTAAAGTCATATTTCTTTAGTCGGACTTTACTTACTCTGAAGTCTTTTTTTCTAATAAATTCAAATTCTGCCAGAAGCAAGAAACGTGTTTTTAAGTTCCATTGACATACAATTCAGTAGGCTGGAATGCCAGTGGAAGACATGAATGCTAAAATCAGATTAAATTGAAGTATGTTTCTTTAACAAATGAATAAAAATATACTAATATTGAATAAAGTGCTTTGATAGCTTCATTTCATTCAAGATACTTATCATCCTTTTAACCAGTTTTGGCATTATCGGCTTCTGTTGCATTCCAGCTGACTGAATTGTAGGTAAGCAGAAGTGGAAAACATGGGTTTTGCTTGTGTGAGGATTTGAATTTAATAGAAAAAAGACATCAGAGTAAGTAAAGTCCAGTTATATCAATATGACTTTACTTTGTAGAAAGTCGTTGATATGGGCTGCCATGTGTGTGAGATGTTCCTGAAAATTTAACTTCTCATTCTAATGTTAGTTGACCTCAGAATGCTCTACACAGTACTGTCATTTAGGCACTAGGATGGTGACCTCAAAACCACAAATATCAGGAGAAGTGTCTAACATTGAGGACTAGATGCCTCCCCTGATATTGTGTATTTAGGTCGCCATCTTTCTGCCTAAATAACTGCTCTTTTTAGCGTGTTCTGAGGTCAACTAACGCTGGAACAAAAAGTATAATTTTCAGGAACATATCACGCTTGGCAGCCCATATTACATAGCTGCCAACTGTCCCATTTTTTCTGTATTTGTCCCATATTTTGGACCTGAATATGGGTGTACGTTTTTTGTGTGCAAAAAATACGTTTTTTAATTAAAAAAAAATAATAAAAAATTTCCTTGCAATTTTCAGTTTAGAACGGGCACTTGGTTCCATTCTGATAGAAATGTATCGCATGTATATAGGAATACAGTTCTACAATATGATTGGTTCATTTGAAATCAAGGCTACAAATGCCTGTCTTTATCTGCCATATTGGATTTCGTAAACAGTTACCGCTAACACTGTCTCATCTTTGTAATATTCAGCTTCTAGTCATGTTGAATAGGAAAGCAGAATATTCAGAATTTTCACCAGAAAAGACAAGAAAACAGAACTGAAAGGACAATTGTGCCGCCTTGTTTAGATTTGTGAAATCATCTAGTAAAGGAGAAGACTTTACGTTTTGGAAATTGTGTAATGTGATTTCGCTATTGGGCATGGAGGTGCACATGAAATACAAGAGCACGAAAAAGCTAATAAACATCAACTTGCTGCTTCATCATACTCAACTCAGCCTGAACTTGGATGTATATAAATACCAGAGAGAACCTTGATGTAATTTGATCGAAATTCGGTTTATTAAATTTCTTCTAGAAATGAACCTTCCTTTTTCAGTTACTAGTGTTGCTGGAGATTTATTTTGCACGCGTTTTCCAGATGGTGAAATTGCAAAGGATTACTCGTATGCTAGAATGAAAACAGTTCAGTAAGAAAATTACACAGAATTGAGATTATCAATGACAGTTGGTACATTGGAATCGATAATAATTGAAAAAAATATGGTGTGGAAAAGGCTCCTATAAACAGCCTGTGTCTGAGTGTGTTGCACTCTTGCACCTTCTGAATGGGCACCCGAATGGAACAGGGTGCCTGTCCAGAAGGTGCAAGTGTGCAACACATGCATCTTTGACATTAAATAATTATGTAAGGCACTGTCCTACCTTACTGATGGTTGTATATGTTGTAAGTAGTTACATATGCATTAAAATTTTAAAAATCAGTATTTGGTCCTGAAAATCAGTATTTTTGTCATAAGCAATCAGTGTTTTTGTACTTGGGGGTTGGCACCTATGACATTAACACTTTTCCACAAATTAAAGTCATTGCTTTAGATGGACTACTTTTAATCTGTTGTCTTTTATTCAAATAAACTTGAATCCTCACACAAGCAATGGACATGTTTTCAAGTTCCATTAACCTAAATTTCTGTTGGCTGGAATGTGATGGAAGCAGGGAAATGCCAAAATCAGTTAAAAGGATGATAAGTATTTTGAACAAAATGAAGCTATATAAACACATTCTTCAATATTAGTATATTTTTATTCATTTCCTTAAAGAAACATACTTCAGCTTAATCCAATTTTGGCATTCATGGCTTCCATTATATTCCAGCAAACTGAAATTATTGACCAGCAGTGCATTAGCAAGTCAGTATGAGCAAGGGATATGTCATTATTCATACACTGGGCTGTATAAGTGAGTGCTAATTATAGTTAACCAGTAAGCGGGGAAATATGGAGAACAGAAATAGTACTGTTCCCCATTCGTAGGACATGTCCTTCACTATGTACAAAGTTTGTGCATAGCTTTTGATAACAATTAAGCCGAAATGATTCATAATATGGAAGGATCTACAGATAGGGCCTAACAGGGATTCAAAGATGGTGCCCAACAGGCAGCTGGGTATAAATAATTTCCCAGTGTCCTTCAAGTACTTCAAAATGAAAATGTACCATTTTGTTGGTAGGTTTAAGTGTTTTTTTTGAGTCAAATGTGATTACACATTTTTTGGGACAGGCCCAACAGTAGTCAACTCATTTATGATATAATAGGGGCCCTTTCTAGATATAGAGGGGCCCCGGGCAGTTGGATTTTTATTAGCTCTGCACATGCAATTAGTGAGCAAAATCTGCTTTCATGTGGCAAAAATTATTTGAGAGAGAGAGAGAGAGAGAGAGTTTCCTACAATACAAAATGTATCTTTTGGTACGATAGCTATTTTTTGCAGGACAGTTTTAGCAAAGTTTATATTATTAACATGCGCGTTCAGTAAACAGGGGTCAAGCTAAACTTTAATTTTAGGGAGAAGTGACTTCTCCTTTTGATCAGAACAGGGAGAAGTGGGAGCTAAACAGGGAGAAGTGGAAGCTAAAGAGGGAGAAGTGAGACCAAAGCAAGAAACGCGATATATATATATATATATATATATATATATATATATATATATATATATATATAGCTGCATTATCTTATTTTAATTATGCGCTCTATTTCTCAGTATGCTTTTAACAGTTTTAAGCAATGCTTATTTTCAAGTTGAAAAATATGTGCTGTATGTTTATTATCAACACATTTTGTACGTGTATAGAAATTATTCTATTCATACCCATTCTATTCATACTTATAGTATATGTGTGTTTGGATTGAGGTAAATTCAGTGTGTTTTGGCCATATGACTTAAAAAACACAGCAGAAGCTTTACATTGTAATTAATTTTAACTGATAGCAGTAACAAGTTTAGAGTCTTGTAATTGCAAGTTGGTAAAAATGCTTAATAAACTACCACTTAATTATTTTATTTTCTACAAGTTTTGTGTAAAATTGCAATCAAAAAGATTTCTAACATTATTTGAAACAACCCCTAATACATGTACATAGGAATAAATGCACAAGTGACTTCAAACCATACTCTTCGTCCTGATTTCATTGTTCCTGATTAAACATTACTGTAACTATTCATAAACAACACACTGAAGCACTAAAGTCAATATATAACTAAACTGGACCCTTTTTTCCCCCAACCGAAACATTCAAGAGTGCACCATGCGAGTGCATCTATTTTTAGAAAGAGGGTTTTGTCCTAATATAACTACTCACTTTCTTGCTTCGTTACAAAAATTCATGAATAGGACTGTATATTTATGGTTATCTTATTTGTCTGCCTACTGGTAATAACGATATGCATTGGTTAACAAGTATATGCTTCACTATTATATATATTTTTTCGTATTTTCACAAAAATTAATTACAGTATGTCAGAGAACAACCTTGACTTTGCATCATTATTACGAATTGCACAACAGAGATTGTCACATGTTTCTGACCTACATTACTAAATATTTAGGCTAAATCTCCTATAACATAATATTTAAACTTTGTTTTCATTATATTATATATTTTTCTGAATCTATTTGCCCAATTATTTATGAATACAGAAGTTTAATGAAGTGGTATATCATGCACAGCGATGTCCGCCATTACAAGTTCATTTACGAGTTCAAACTGATTTTATAAAGAAAAAATACGCAGATACGGCCTTTGAAATCCCCATTTATAAAAAAGAAATAAGTTAGAAAACAGTCTTCACCGATCATATTTTTTAAAAGCAAATTACTATTTGCATATTGATGTTTAAATTTCAAAACAGAATTTGGTATATTTTCATCATACTGATTCATAGTACAGTAGGCCCAACTTCATGAAATCGAGCAGTGATATCTTGCTCCGGAAAGGGTTAATGGTCAGTTAGCTATTAAAACTTGCATGTAAATGTGCAAGAATTTCTTTGTTGACGTAAGCTGATTGGTATCAACACCACGTAAATACATTTCGCCTTGGGTTACCACAGTACCAGGACTTACGGCTACAGCAAGTGGGGCATCTCAAAAGTCATAAGCTACAGCCATTTTACATCTGAAAAATCATGAGGGCAAAGTCGTTTTCGCTTTCCTAACAGAAGAAGGCAAAGATTACATTTCTCAGGCGACTTTTTTGCCCACTTCGCCTGGTAGCGTGACCCCTGAGTAAAGATATTTACTTACAAAGTTAGGAATGAATTCATGTACACATCACTAAAGGCATTTACTTACAAAGTTAGGAATGAATTCATGTACACATCACTAAAGGCATTTACTTACAAAGTTAGGAATGAATTCATGTACACATCACTAAAGGCATTTACTTACAAAGTTAGGAATGAATTCATGTACACATTAGTGAAATTGATGTAGATGAAGATGGCAAAGAAACGAAACACAACTAAAATAACTTGTAAATTGTAAATAAAATCTACAAGGATGTCCAAGTTGCTTGCTGATGGAGCTGCATGTAAAACAGCAAAGCAACATGCATGCACTTGGATATTAGTATAAAGTCCATTGTAATATTGGGGAGGGAAGGGGAAGGTGTAATTTGCCCATAATGATTTCATGTATCATCTTTCCCATACCTTTATTGTACTTGTTTCATTAATTTATTTGTAATTGAATACGTGTTGCATAAAGAACATTGACTTTTTTTCTGTTTAAGGCTACTATGATTAACAGCAATACAACAATCAGTATTATATACTTTGACCCCTGCAATAGGTCTTGGTCCTGTCCACATGTGCAGATTAGCTGAGCAATCCACTGGCATCATTAGTACATGTGAAACATGATCCAAAACTTATGCAAGCTCACAGATCTATCATGGTTTGATGGTATATATAGCCTGTGTAATGATGAGGTTTGACCTGAAGCATTTTCACACTGTTTTTCTCATTTTAGGGGTTTGTAGCAACACATTTTCATTATTATAAGTTTGGTTTTCATTACAGTTATAACTGTAGGTAGATGGGTTTTAAATGTACATGTATGTCAGCATGATCATGTATGCATATTTACTGAAAAATTAAATAAATATTAATTGTTGTTCTAAAATTTAATACTAATATAGTTCTGTCAAAGGCTATTCAGTTGGATTATTCAGTGTTTTGCACCTTATATGTCATCCAAAGGCTTCCAGATGAAAATTATGGATCACTATTGAGTTTTACAGTGGTGGCTAGGTACTAAACGGGGTCAAGAAAAGATGATATTGTGTCTATCATAACAAATAAATGGGTAGTAACATTTATTTTCAACATGCACAGCTTTAATGGTGACGTCACAGTACGGTACACAACATTCAATCTGGTTTGTACAGAATCATACCTTTATGTTGACCCTGTCTAAAGATGTCCATGTGCTTTAACTTTTTGTCCAGTATATTTCTTGGGGCATGTAAATTATAACTTCCCCAAGGAATATGGATGTATGTTGATCCAAATAAAGGGAATCCCAAATATTTGTATTTGTTAAAATTCAGGTTTTGAGAAATTCCTGAATTTCACATTTATGCAGAAAAAAGCTTAGTTATTATTCTAAAAAATGTCTGCTTTGGAAGTTTTATATGGTTCTAATTTGTGCAAGTTTTACCACAACTGTTAAAATGGTGAGTAGTGGATGTACACATTATGTTCACCAGTTTCTGGGCTCGGTGTTTAAACCTGTTCACCTGACAGTGGATTTGGCAAGGGGCACAATTTTTATTTGGGGTACTTGTCCCATATATAAGTAGTTTTTAAAACTGGCATACCATGCAAAAAAAAACATGGTTTCAAAGATGGGGACAACATGGAATGTTGTTAAGTATAAATCCTCCAAACTGCAATTTTAACAAATTTATTTTATTGGTATTTCTTTCAGTTAAATATTTTGAAGCAAAAACACACCATATGGTTGGTTCTGGAGCTGTACTTCGCAAAGGCCAGTGCTTGTTGATTTGACTAATGCCTTTAAAACCAAAAATTGATTCCTTCATTGGATGTATAATCAAACTTTCAGAATAGTTTAAGTTCCAGCAAATAGTACTCAGTGCAAATGGGAGTTGATCATAGTCAATGGAAATTGGAATTATCATAGTCAGTGCAAATTGGAATTATCATAGTCAATGAAGTTTTGAGTTTTTGTAGTCAGTGCAAATTGGAATTTTCATAGTCATTGCAAATTGGAATTATTGTAGTCAGTGCAGATTGGAATTATCATAGTCAGTGCAAATTGGAATTATTGTAGTTAGTGCAGGTTAGAATTATTGTACAGTGTAGTCAATGTGAACTGAAATTATCGCAGTCACTATCAGTGTCATTGAGGATGATTCACCATACATGTAGTTACTAAAACTGTGATCTAATACTTGTACAGTAAATTATATCTTTTCTGGGACAAATCGGACAGAACTTTGTTTGGTGTTCAAGATTGTGGGTATTATTACCTAGTTAGGTAGTTATAAATGAGTGGTTGCATATGTGCTATCACTGTGCCCTTTCAAACTTCGCTACAGCATTGCGTCAGTTCATTTTAACTCATATCAACCAAGAAAGAGATATATAAGGCTATCTTTGCATCATTATTTTTTAGAAAACAAATGAGGCAGTTGTCTTTAAAAGAAAAAGAATACACACCTGTGGAGACACTTTTGAATTCATTTGTGTCAGGGAAAAATAATATTTTTCTATCAGCTTCTATTTTGCTTTATGTGAAATTGTAAATTTTGAGCTTCATAAAGTATTACTAAATGTAGATTATTACTGACCTGTTATAAATTAGATGACATTCTAGTTGAGGGTGTTGAGGTGTGTGCAAACCTTTTCATAAAAGAAGCAGAAGTTGCTAATATGTTTAAGAGTTGGTACATGTATCGTAGCTACAGGAACTGACTTAGAGCAGGTATTTTGGTGATAGAGCATGGGTATGATGTACAGAATTAAAACAACTAATTGCAGTCTGAGTGTAGCCATTTTATAATGTGAAAGAAAAATTCAAAGTAATGTTTCTAATATAAATGTCTTTTGGACTCCTTTAAAGTATGAATAACATAGTTTGTACAACCTTGAAAAAACCTGAATTTATCTTAAAAAATATGAAGTCTTAAAACTGAGTAAAATACATTTAATAAATCTTTTCAAATTAGAAACTTTGTTTTTTATGTATTTAAAAAAATAATGAATAAATAAAAGTAAATAATCAAATAAATATATAAAATCAAATAAAGAAATGAAATTGGATACACTTGTGGATCACTTAATATGGGTAGTTAGAAGATGGAGTAACATCCCTTGCTGTAGTGGTGCACTGTGTGTTTTTTCTTCCACTTTTATATCAATTTATGCAGTTGTAAAAGGTCAAAAACAAGGAAAGTTCATTTCTATGGTAGACATTAAAATCATTTTAAAGTCATTAAAAATCCTTGATAAACAACTGTTGGATATTTTGCAAATCATGAATAACAATGCTGTGCTGTACAAACCGTGAATAACAATGCTGTGTTATACATACATTGAATTACACCGCTGTGCTATATAAACCTTGAATTACACTGCTGTGCAATACAAACCATGAATTACACTGCTGTGCTATACAAACCATGAATAACAATGCTGTGCTGTACAAACCATGAATTACACTGCTGTGCTGTACAAACCATGAATTACACTGCTGTGCTGTACAAACCATGAATGACAATGCTGGCTATACAAACCATGAACAACAATGCTATGCTGTACAAACCATGAATGACACTGCTGTGCTATACAAACCTTGAATAATAATTCTATGCTGTACAAAGCATGAGTGACACTGCTGTGCTGTACAAACCATGAATAACAATTCTATGCTGTACAAACCATGAATGACACTGCTGTGCTGTACAAACCATGAATGACACTGCTTTGCTGTACAAACCATGAATGACTGCTGTGCTGTACAAACCATGAATAACAATTCTATGTACAAACCATGAATGACACTGCTGTGCTATACAAACCATGAATGACACTGCTGTGCTATACAAACCATGAATGACACTGCTGTGCTGTACAAGCCATGAATAACAATGCTATGCTGTATAAACCATGAATGACACTGCTGTGCTGTACAAACCATGCATAACAATTCTATGCTGTACAAACCATGAATAACATTGCTGAGCTATACAAACCATGAATGACACTGCTTTGCTATACAAACCATGAATAACACTGCTGTGTTATACAAATCATGAATTACACTGCTGTGCTGTACAAACCATGAATTACACTGCTGTGCTGTACAAACCATGAATAACAATGCTATGCTGTATAAACCTTGAATAACAATGCTATGCTGTACAAACCATGAATAATCATGCTATGCTGAACAAACCATGAATGACACTGCTGTGCTATACAAACCATGAATGACACTGCTGTGCTGTACAAACCATGACTGATACTGCTGTGCTATACAAAGCATGAATGACAATGCTGTGCTATACAAACCATGAATGACAATGCTGTGCTATACAAACCATGAATAACAATGCTGTGCTGTACAAACCATGAATAACAATGCAATGGCATACAAACCATGAATGACACTGCTGTGCTTTACAAACCATGAATTACACTGCTGTGCTTTACAAACCAAGAATAACAATGCTGTGCTTTACAAACCATGAATTATACTGTTGTGCTTTACAAACCATGAATTATACTGTTGTGCTTTACAAACCATGAATAACAATGCTGTGCTTAACGTTTTCTTTAAGGACTGAGAGTGACATCTATGACACCAATGAATTGCCATCAAAGAGTGCCAACCTGTTGCCAGAATATATTAATCCTCCATGGATGCTTGAGCAGGTATTTTGAAAACTATTGAAGATCTAGATTAGTCACATGTTTTTGTCAGTAGTTGCCAAAGTTGCTGTAGAAAAAGTATCATAATGTTGGCTTGCTATATTTCATTTTTCAGTAAGTTTTCCTCTCAGCAGATGGTTAGTAAGAAACCAAATCATCTCAAGTTAGTACTTATAAATTTCAGTCTGGTACAATTAATAAGAATTCAACATTTGATAAGACTGATCAGAAATCCTTATCTCATCCTGCCTTGATGAACACAAGATAGATACTTTAGAAAACGTTGCTCATACAGCTGACAAGTATTCCTTGGCTAACGAAGTTTCATTTCTCAGTAAGCTTTCCTCTCAGCAGATGGTTAGTAAGAAACCAAATCATTCTCAAGCTAGTACCTATAAATTTCAGTCTGGTACAGCTAATAAGAATTCAACGTCTGATACCAGAAAAAAGTGCATTCTGGAATTTTCTGTGCTGGTTCTTCCTCACAATTGCTTCTCCACTGTAGCGTTTTCTCCCTAATTCCTGTTTTATCTTTGCAGATTTAAAAAAGAAATGAATATTTCACTTTTGGCAAGTTTGTGCATTTGTGAACTGATTCAAGAAAGAACACTTGAAGATATCCAATAAACTGAATGAAGGATTTCTTATAAAAATGATTTTTCCCTCTTGGCAATCAGTTGCTATTGGTGATTCTTATGATTTCTTATGCAAATCTAGCATTCCAACTAATTTGATTGAGACAGAATTACTTATCCAACATGGTGTGTCTAGCCAATGAGATTAATCATGTTCATTTAATTCACTAAGAAGAACATGTATGATTCATAGCAAAGAAATGGAAAGAAATAACTAGCAGTAATTTACAGACTTTGAAGAAGCAAACTCAAACAAAAAAGTCCAGGTGCTATTCAGATACTGTGTGTTGATTATAATACTGTTATAATAGTTTCATTATTTAAGGCACAAAGTGCCTCTGTTGAAAATAAGATGCTATTATTGTTTTACAGATTTTAAAATACTCTTTCATTCATTTTTATTTTCTTTTGATTTCAGGATCTTGGCCATTGGACATTGGATAGTAGCATTGATGAGAAATCCAAGGCTACAATTGAAAAAATGTTATTAGAAGAACAGTATCCATTTCATCAGTAGCAGTTATAGATTATTGTGTGAACTGTTGGATATTGTTTCTGAGACTGAAATACAATGGGGCAAGCTTGCATACCCAGTGTACTTTGCCTCAGACCACAATCCATCAGTGCAAAACTACAATTATTTTAACTGCTTTGTATAAAATTTAAAGTGTATACAAATACATGTTTAAAGAAAAATCATGACCTAATTATTTGTATGACTGAGACATGCATATGTAAACAGCATGTCATGATGTGATTTTATGTACCCTTATGATATGATATAACTGCTATGGTGTTATATTACATAACAGCAAACATATTGACTTCTACATATGCTTTAACAGTACCCAATAAGTGCTTGACAGCATCCAATAAGTGCTTGACAGCACCCAATAATTGCTTAACAGCATCCAGTAAATGCTTGACAGGATTCAGTAAGTGCTTGACAGCATCCAGTAAATGCTTGACAGCATCCAGTAAGTGCTTGACACTACCAAGTAAGTGCTTGACAGCATCCAGTAAGAGCTTGACAGCACCCATTAAGTGCTTGACGGCATCCAATAAGTGCTTGACAGCATCCAGTAAGTGCTTGACAGCACCCATTAAGTGCTTGACAGCATCCAATTAGTGCATGACAGCATCCAGTAAGTGCTTTACAGCACTCAGTAAGAGGAAGATCTACTGGATCAACCTCCACAATGCATTTGCATAGAAATTCTCAAGCTGCATACAGAAAAATCCCCTCATTATTTGAAAAGTAATTTAGCATGTTTCAATTTTTCATTTTTATTTCCTAAGATTTTTCTCTCTGAAAAATTATATGCATTGTTTGTCCCATTCATGTCAGGAAAAAAATCATGGAAGCAGGAAAAAATTGGAATAAAATGTGAAATTGCTATTGTGTTGTTGATGTGGTATAACAACAGTAATGTTGTCCCCAAACCACTAGTCTGGCACTTTGTGCTGGTTGCTTGTCAGATGAGGATGCTGGTTGCCTGTGAGAGCAATTTAAGCATAGTTAAAATCTCTTTTGAGGTTACCCTTTCTTGCAGAGAGGACATTTTAGTTCACCACACTAGTGTAGTTAAGTTGATCTTTACACTCCTCTGCAAGTCAAAAACAGTGATAAACAGTACCAAGCTGATGCCAGAAATGTACATGTATGTTACCATATACATTGTACTAAAGATTAAGATTAAGACCTTTCACCCCAGAGTGAACTTTAGAGTGGTTAGAGTGAACTTTAGAGTGGTTAGAGTGAACTTTAGAGTGGTTAGAGTGAACTTTAGACTGGTTAGAGTGAACTTTAGATTGGTTAGAGTGAACTTTAGAGTGGTTAGAGTGATTGGTTAGAGTGAACTTTAGAGTGGTTAGAGTGAACCTCACATTGGGTAGAATGAACCTCACAGTGGGTAGGGCCTACTTCAGCAGACTAAAGACAACACTGTTGTTGGTGGTGTTAAAGTGCGGTTGTGCTTTGTCATTGTTGTGACATTTTGATTATTCATGAAAAAAAGGATTGAAACCTTTGGATGAACCTGAAAAACATTTCTAACTTAAAAATTTTAACTTTGTGTTGCAGAAAACGGAACTGAACCAAATCAAAGCATGAACACTTTTATTTTTTATTTTTATTTTTTTATGATGTCATCCTGTGTCATATAAAGAATCAATTTCTGTCATAACTTTTGTAACTTTTTGTAACATATGCTCCTTGACCCATATGCCAGGCAATATATAAATGGAAGGAATATTGGTAGACTATCCAGCAATCCATCAAGGAAAAAGGATTTCAATGCATCAGGTGTGATCAAAAGCCCAACTAAGAAGGATGAAAATGTACAATTACTGCAGGAAAAATCACAAAATGAGAAGGTGTCATTACCATCTCAAAAGAGGTTGTGGTCAGAGGAAGAAAAACAAATTTTCCTGAAAGGATTGGTAATATCTTATGACTAACTTATTAATCATGTAAATATATTTTGTTTTTTTTATATATTCATATATTATGGGTGGTAATGACAGCATGATAACATTTTGTTATACACATTTATATGTTATGACACTTAGTAAATTCATTATGCTCCTGTCAACAGTATTGCTCATGGCTTTGTTTGTGGCTTATCCATACATCCTCTTTGTAACATACACAATACTTCCATTCCACAATTCTTGTGTGCAACTACTCCTGCATCTTTCCATTCTCAGATGGTCTTGAAACCTGTCAGATATTATTGACATAGGGTTAGGATGTGCATATCATTGCTCTTATTTTTGTCCCTGTTGGTCAAAAGACCAGAAGAACATATGGGATGGACTGTTGTCTCCATTCGCTAACACAAGTTTATTCTTGCTACTCCTAAACTACTTGGCGAGTTGCAAGGAAACTTTACACACAAAATCAACCCATGGACTGGTTGGCCCTGAATGAAAGCAGTGCTGCTCAGACGTACAGTATGGCTGCCACAATGGCCATCTTGAAAATCATGCTATTCCTCCTGAATGGATGCTCCTATCAGCATGGGACTTTTTCTGAAAGACTTCTTACAGTGGCTAGTTAATATTAAGTGAAAATGGTGCTGTTCAGCTATCCATTATAGATGTCATGGCAGCTGTCTTGAAAATTTGGTTATCACTTCTCCTAAACTACTTGGAGAATTGCAATGAAACTTTACACACACACATTCATTCCATGGTTTACTTAGTCCTGTATGAAAATGGTGCCTCAATTCTTGTTATTGCTACCATTATGGTGTCTGGTTTGTCTTAAATGAAAAAGGTGCTGATCTGATGTCCAGTATGTCTGCCATTGCAGCCATTTTGCAAATTTTTGTTATCACTGCTCATTGGAAAGTCATACCAACATGGGTTTTACACCAGCAGACTTCGTATGCTGTTTAGTTGGTTTCAAATAAAAATGGTGCTGGTCTGATCTCCATCTCACTACCTACATCTGAATGGATGATTATAATGACGTTTTGTTTTGACAAAAAGACTTCTTTGTGACATCTGGTTGATCCTAATAAAAGTGATGCCATTCTAAGATGGGCACCATGACTGACATCTTGAAAATCTTGTTAATTGCTACTCATCCTAAATGAAAAATGATCAGCATGGAGTCTTCACCAGGTGACTGCTTATGAAGTCTTTTGGGGCCTAAATGAAAATAATGCAGATCTGAAATTGTGGCCATCTTGAAAATCTTGTTATTCCTTCAATTTACATGGTCATATTCATTTTTTTTTTTTTACTTTTGTTTTCCTGAGTTATGGCTCTTTCTGATGTTAAAGGTACATACTAGTGAGATATATGTTAATTCCTATGTGCATCTGCTCTCATATCTTTGCTGAATTGTCCCCAAGACATTCCTAAAATGAGGCCAACATTCTCATATCACTTTGTAGCCCTTTGGTGCAAATTTTTATTTATATAGAGGATATTGGCTTGAAATGAGTGAACAACATACTTCATTGAGTTGTTGTGAAAATACTTAAGTTTTTCACTCACGAGATGAAATATATTCATTATTCTCTCATAGCAGTAAAATTTTCTTTTATTTTATGCTCTTGCTTATCGGCGAGCAAGTACTGTATAACACATTGATGTAGCAGATTTCTTACTGGATCCCACACTATGTCAGCAATTTACCATTTATGTTCTGCTGGGTTTTGTGATCATTTGTGCAGAAATATAAACAGTTATTTAATTTTCTTTCCCAGTTCAAAGTAAAATCGCACATTAAGAAGAAAGATAATTTGTGGCTTTTTGGATTTGAACTCGAGGCATCTTTAATGGGAGGCTGCCATATTTACCTCTCAGCTACATAAGTATCTTAGAATAACTTCATGGTCATAATGTTATCTAGTGAAATATTAGTAGTATTTCTCTCAGAAAATCCAGTAATTCATGGCCTGGCATAGAATAATGTCTCCCTTTGGTTCTAAATATTATTTATAATTATTGTGTGTGAAACTATTATAAAGTGCTGTTGATGACTTGCCCCAAAAATCTTGACAGACATCAACATAAGGCCAACATACACATATAGTTCTGCCACCATGGTCTGAATCATTTTTCTAAAGTGATGCCCTGTTTTCATGTTAATGATATGTAATATTCCTGTGTTTCCATTTTGTCCCATGCAGTGTATGAAATGCCCAGAAACTTTGTAGACATTAATGACATGAAATCAACGAACACATACTGTTCTGTCGTCATCCTTTGAGGACTTTCCAGAGTTATTCCCTTTTTCATTGTTAAAAATACATTTGCATTATTGAAAAGGACCAACATGTGCGTATCATGTCACTGCCTTGCTCAGATGCATTTTTCTGGAGTTATGCCCCCTGTTTGTGTTAACTGCCTGTACTGTATATATCATTATTAATGTGTGCATCAAGTCTTGCACATTTTGATGAATTGCCCAGAACTTGGCAGACATAAATAGACATCAGGTGAACATGTTTTGTTGTCACACTTTTATGATTTTCTTGAGATATGCCAATTTCATTTTGTTCATTTTATGTATTCTTTTGCATGTTCATTCAGGCATGCATAAATTCTGCCAGAGTTATTTCTCATTTCTACTTGTATGACTGGTTCAGGAAGGACAAGAGGGTGCATCCATGTCCTGTTGACACATTTCTTTATTAGTTTCTTATTTTTACTTGATTTTTATGTCATTTACATTTTTGCAGTTCACAATATTGGTGGAATTCACATACCAGTACTCTCAAAATTGGTTTCCCAATCATTTACGTAGAGAAGTAGCAAGTTGAAAAAATACATTACTGTAAATTTCCTTTTATTTATAGTATTGACAAATATTTGCATTGAAAATCAAGTTGTTGTATTCCTCCATCTGGTTGTGTTAAAGTTACTTGGACTATGTCTACCAGACTTTTTGTTCACTGATAGATTTTTTTTATATGATATACACTTCTGAGATAAATGTTCAAAACTTTTTGTCAGACACTATGGCAGGTTAGAGACAGTTTTGTCAAAATCCTGCCTCAAAATCTACACATTAGATTGGAAATGTTTTATCAGTAAAATCCATTTATTCTTCCCATTTCCATATGTGATAAAATATATCCTTCATTGCACCTTGCTTATTTTTTCACCAGGAGCTGTATGGAAGAAGCTGGACTAAGATTGCCTCATTAATCCCATCCAGAACCAGTCTTCAGATTAAAAACTATGCACATCAATACTTCAGGCTGCAGGTAAAAATAAAAACTATGCACATCAGTACTTCATGCATCAGGTAAAAGCAGAAACTATGCATGTCAATACTTCAACCTGCAGGTGTAAAAAAACAAAGACAGTAAAGTTATCATTTCAGTACTATAACAGATCCCAAGTAAAATCTTGGTCATGGATTTACTTCTTTTGTTTATGTTAAAAAGACATATAAATTCACATTTTTTCCATGTATTTATCCATCTGGCTTTTTATATTATTTTGATTGAGATGATGAATCATTTATGTAGGAAGCTGTTGTATTGCCTTATTAAATATTATTATCTATAAATAGTGGTAAAAGTCTTACCTCTTCATCTTTGTTTTTACCTGGAAATACTGTCTTGTGTTCTTTTAGCTGAGCATATATTCTTTTTCTGCAGACAAAGTTACAGAATGATTCACAACAGAATGAACAATCAGAAGGCAGTGATGACCTGAATAATCAAAGAGGCCCACCAGATTTGGACACTGGTCAGCCAACCATCCTGGTCTCACCTTCGATTAGAAGAGGAGGAAAGCTGTCAAAACCATCCATACCAATAAGCCCTAGAAAAAAGCAAAAGACCACCAAATCATTGTTTTATTCATCAAGTTATAAAGGCATCTCAGGAGGAGATTCGACATCAAACTGCAATGCAGCTGGCAACAGTGGTCCAAATAGTACCATTAACAGTGCTGATTTACACACAAGTTCAGATGCTGTAGGTTTGACTAGCTTTTTTAAAGGGGACAAGTTAGGGGCAGAAGGTTGCCCTGATTTCCATTGGGGGAAAGATAATGATGATAGAGTTAATGAAGATAAAATTCAATCTGGTGCTAATGGTAGTAGTGCTGACAATTACAGTGATGAAGATGTTGTTGTTGATGTTTTAAATGATGATGAAGCAGAGGCAAACCCAATATTAAACAGTAGATCAACATCCCCAAACTCAGTGTATGAACGTCTCCTACAGCAGGCAAATGTGTCGGTAGACGATATGGAAGAGACAGACTTATCAGGAAGTAGCAAAGAAAATGTTGCAGTTGTATGCAATGGATATTTGGATGGAGATAAAAATGCATCAAAGTTAGTTTCTACAATTAGTAGAAAAACTATTAACTGTGATGAAACAATTGATGACAGTTTAAGCAATGAAAGTGTAGTTAAAATGTGTTCAGAGGGTGCGACTTCTCAGTGTGTGGGAGATTTAATTTCAGGGGAGACAACTTTGAAAGACATAACTTCTCAAAGAGAAGGGGTAGAAAATGGAAGTTCGCCTGCGTGTTTTGGGTTGAATTATACTATACCTAGATCTGAATCAACAAATGAATATAAAGAAGATGAAGAGGAAAAGGAAACCCAAGAGGAATCTCAGCCACAAAGTGAAGGTGAAGCTGTGTGCATTCCAGCAGTGTCCAAACAGTATGGTATGTATTTTATCCGTTCATCATTTGGCAGATGCATAACATTTTAGGTAACAACCATGGTAAATTCGTATCCATCTTATTCTGGCTTTTCTGCATATTTGAGATGGCTTTCATAAAAATAAAATTTTGTCTTTCTTGTGAATGATGAGACATATCACATTTCTAATACCATCAGTTTCAGCAGTGTTAAGGAGCTACATGCATGCTTTTGGAGTCACATATATTCTGTATTCATTTACTGTGTTTGACTTTGTGATAAAAATACGTCATTTTGAAAGTTTGTGTCTTCATATGCTGATATCATGGTACCAGTTGTTTTTCCATAGACCTCAGTGCTAACGTTTTGTGAAATACTATCCAACATCAGCATGTCACACACTGTCATAAATAAAAATGTTAGATTGTCAATTTAACAGAAACAGAACCAGGTACTCTGATTGCATTAAGAGATCATTCTGCTTGAAGTAGACAGGGGTAAGAGTTATTTAGAAACAACAGACACATTGTTATAGATATGTATCAATTTTTAAGAAAATCATAAAAAGTAGAAATATTGGTCTAGAGTATGAATCACACATGTTGCCAAGAGACAACTTCTTTTTTAAGCCTGACAGAAACTACAACTCTTTCATAATGCACCAGTCACAGCTAATTTTGTTGTTCATTTCTGAATACAATGTTCTCTACACATTAAGCTCAGCAGGGTTGTTCAGCTGGTGCCATTATACCTTCTAGGAATTCCAGTCTTGTTTCAGCAGAAAACTGGTGGCATCATTGTCTGCAATATGAAGATGCTGTTGTAAAGGTGATTAAAAGTCATGTATCATCTGCTGTAACATTAATTCCTGTTTCCATTTAAATTTTTGGAATAATATTACTGTATGTCTAAATTTGATATGCAGGGAGTTCCTGTCTAGTCTTTGATAAGCAGAAAACCATACCATCATGTTGTTAAACTGTGTCCTGCAGAAACTCTTTCATTTTTAGGTACCATAAACAAACCATGGCTAATTCACAGTAATATATATATTTCAAGCAATGTTTTTAGCTTATCCAGCCACAAGGTCAAGTGAGTTCATGGTATGATCCATTGCCTTTCATGCATCATCTGTTATGTTATCCATTCACATTTGCTATGTACGACTTCATATAAAATGAACTGCTTTCCCAATTTGCTCATAATTTTGAAAGGAGCATTCTGGCAACATTGCTGTTCAGATTTGTTAAGTGGATGCTGATCAATCATCCAATATGGCCACCGTTATTAAAAGTATAAAAATTTGAAATAACTTTGCTAACACAGCTAAGCAGAATCTGACCAAATTTGACAGAAAGCATCAAGGCATAAATATCTTTCAGATCTGTTCAAATGATACCTTTCTTTAATCAGATATGCAGAGCTCTCTGTAGGGCTTTGACACATGGAATCCTTAACATTACCAGTTATTAGTGGTCCTTATAGGAAAACAAGGGAGGGGGGATCAGGTGACATTAAAGGCAAATTAATAAAGTGTGCTATAAAAAATCTTACTGACTATAATTATTGCTACTGTTTGATTTCATTCATATTTTTATCTTATTCACTTTTGTGGGTGTGAGACTGTTTTAATTCTTTTCTTTGTATTATTTTTCTTTCATGGTAGGGCTTTTTTTTCCTTTTAACCTATTAGGGAAAATGTTTATCAGCTGGATTGAAAGTTTTCAGAAAAGTGAGGGTTAATTATTGAATTGAGGGTCCATAGGATGCTTAGTCTTAGAAACGTTGGGACCCAAGATGCACATCAGAATGTCAAGGATTTACCTGAATTTCTAGAGAGTTCTGATTATGACCATTCTTACTAAAAGTATGAAAACCTTTATTGACATCTCAAAAATTGCCCAACAGAATTTGACTAAAATTTAACAGCATCCAGGCGCTGACATGCTGTTAGTGCCAAATGACACCAATTTGACACCAATCCACCATCATTTCTTGGCCACCATTACTAAAACTAAAAAACCCTGTGACTTCTCAAAAAATACATTAACAGAATGTGCCAGAATTTGATAAGAGGAATCCTGGCATAGATGGCTTTCAGTGTTCTACAAATGATGCCAATCCACAACTAAATTTGGTTGCCATTATTCAAAACAGACACATTTTAATGACTTCTACTAAAATCCACAGAACATAATTTGACTGGATTAAGAAATAATAGAAAACCTTTAATTTGACACCTCAATAAACGTTAAGCAGAATTTGACCAAATATGACTGAAAGAATCCTGGGCACAGAGAGCTTTTGTTTTTTTTGTACAAAGACACTTTTTCATCATAAAATATTGCCACTATTACTAATTACAGAATATCTGTGAATTTGAATTTTTTTCAAAAACTATTTTACTGAATTTTACAGATTTGACAGAAAGCATCCTGGTAGAGAGGCTTTTACATTTTTATATAATTGATGTCAGTCTGCAATTAAAATATTGCCACCATTAGAAAAATAAAAGACCCCTTATGTGACTTCTTTTCAGAAACTGCTCAGCAGCATTTGACCCTATTTGACAGAAGACATTCTGCCATGAAGGGCTTTCAGATTTGTACAAATGATGCTGATTCCCCATCAGTTGTTGCCAGTATTTAAAAAAATATTAAATTGACTTTTCAAATAAAATACAGCTCAGCAGAATTTGACTAAATATGACATGCATCCTGGCATGAAGTGGCTTTAAGTTTATTCAGATGATGCCAATCAGCCATCAGATGTGGCTGATGTGACTAAATAAACCTTTTAATAACATCTTTTTAAAAGCAGCTTACTTTGACCAAATTTAACAGAAAGTGTCATATCTTAAAGTCCTTTCACATTAACTCAAAAAAAAAAATGATTCAACAGAATCTGACCAAGTTTGATAGAAAGTGTCCTGGAGGTCTTTCAGTGTTAGGTTAATGATGCTAATGTACCTTCAGGTGAAAATGAAGAAATAAAAACTAAAGAAACCTTGAAATGGTTGTTTTCATAACATATGCTGTCAACAGCATGGAAAAAACTTTTTCTTCAGCAGGCATCCTGCTGACTCATTTCTTAGCCAACAGCTCCTGCATTTAACTATTGGATAGATGTCAGTTAGGTAAGCAAGCTCATGCCCACTTGGATCTCTTGTTAGAACAGAGGGTTTATAGTGTTGTGGATCAGACAATCTTTACATAATTTTTCCATGTGTATTAGGTGGTACTCCACAGTTTGATATTTTGCTTAGGGTTAGATTTGTAAAGAAAAAAAATTTCCCAGGTTTTCTGCACTGGTTATCCTGCCATTTTCAAAAATACCCTGAATATCTTAGCTATTGTTAAAAGAATTTTTAATTCCCTTTATTTTGGTGAATGATTGATGGGTGTTATTAGGGTTAATTAGGGTTATAGGGTATACAGATTGGGCATATTTCAGATGTGCACCTATAAAAAAACTGCTAGCTCTGCTTGGTCATTTTCACTTAATTGACTTTAAAGGGAAATTGTAAACAAAACTGAGCCAATAACTTTTTACTTTTTATGTATTTTATAATTCATTCATTGCACTTACAGAAGTTGGTATTGTCTAGTCTGGCAAGATTTGTTTTGCCTATTTGAATAACTGTTAAAAATAGTTCATGCTAATTCAGGCTGATTCTTCGAGCACATGAGGGCAGCCATTTTGGTTAGCTCTGTGCTTAGATCATGTACAGTTTCCACAAGCACAGTATCCAAAGAAACTTCAGCCATAGTACATGAATGTAAGAGAGAGGAATATCAACATTTTCTGCATTGTGCATGTTGCAAATGTAAACAGCTTCACCTTACACATGCTACTCTCTTAGAAGTACATAATATCTGTAGAGAGCCCCAATAAAGACCACATAACATAGTTATTCTAATAGATGTCCCATGGTCAGTGCAATTTCCAAAGGTGGTAGAGGGTGTTGAATACCATACATCACTGTTTGACTGAAAATATTTGTAAATTAAGTTGGTTTGACTTTTTTAACTGTTGCTGGATTACTCGTGTACTGTTTTAATTATCTGGATATACCATAATGGATACATATGGATCTATAAGCCTTGATAAGGTAGGAATTTCTCTTTTGTGGAAAAAAGGGTATGTGTGTTAATTAGAAGGAGGGCTTCAATTACAATACATTTAAATTGATTTCTCTCCTGTGCTCTAAGGCTTCTAATTTCCTGATAATTAAGGTCATTGCACATACAATACTCCCACAAGGCATATTGCGTGAACTAGAGCAAAATAAGCATAATTAGCTTTTTCCATGCACAACATCAATGTGAATGTACCATTTTGTTGAGAACATCATACATGATGATATGAAAATAAGAAAATTATTGCACAGATTTTCATATTTGTCTTAAGGTGGCACTCTACAGTTTTGTACTTTTGCATAGGTTTAGATTTTTAAGGAAAAAAGAATTTCCCAGGTTTTCCTCACTAGTTATCCTGGCCATTTCAAAAACCTTGATGGGTATAATTTGGGTCATAGAAGCTTGGCCATAGCTCAGACGAGCACGTATCAAAAAACGGCTAGCACTGCTTGGTGATTTTTTACTTAATTGACTTCAAAGGTCACTGGTTATAAAAAGAGCTTATTACCTTTTTTATTTTTTATATATTTTGTAATTAATTCATTGCACTTTCAGAAGTTGGTATTGTCTAGTCTGGCCAAATTTGTTTTCCCTATTTCAATAACTGCTAAAGGTAGTGTACATTTAGATTAATTCAGTAGATTTTTCAAGCACATGGGAACAGCTTTTTTGGCTAGCTCTGTGCTTAGATCATGTACAATTTCCTCAAGTACAATATCCAAAGAAATTTCAGCCATAGTACATAAAAGTAACAGAGAGGTTTTCCAGCATTCTCTGCATTGGGCATGTTGCAAATGCAGTCAACTTCACTTGGTACAAAAATGGTACAAACAGCTGCCTTGTTAGGCGCTCAGCATCAAGAGGTTAGCGTTAGGACTGGTTGGACTGGTGTTAGGATAATGTGCTGGGTGGGACATCATGCTACATATCTGCAACATGATGCCCCAGTGCTAGATATCACTATAAACTGCCACACTGTGGACATCGTAGCGATATGACTGAAAAATTGTTAAAGCTATGTTAAAAATCCAAATCACACGCACATGCACATCACTTGATACATGTCTCTCTCAAAGAAGTATATGATACCTTTGGAGTTCCCAGTAAATCTCCATTTCCAGCAGGTGAGATCATTTGGTTCACTCTGACCTTTTCCATCTTTCTGCATAAATATTCTAATATCAGTAATTTCTGATTTATTTGAAATAAAGTGAAGAAAATGGAGAAATAAATATTTTAAGACATTTCCTGACAAGAATTTCTCCAAAATAAAAAAAATAAAATAAACATGCATTATCAAGATGATACTGGTCATTGAAATTAGATGGGCCATTGGAATAAATACCAAGTCAGCCATTGAAATTATATGTGCTGTAGGAATAAATACCAAGTTAGTCATTGAAATTATATGTGCCATAGGAATAAATACAATCATTGAAATTAGATGGGCCACAGCAATAAATACCAAATCAGTCACCTCTTCAAATTTGATTATGTCAAGTCCTGATTTCTCAATCCCATAGATTACATTTTGATAAAAATTATGGATTGACTTTATTCTTGCATGTTGTCAGTTCCATTTTTTTTCTTATTTCTTTTGTTATGTATATGTAATTAAATTGCTTGTGTGTTAGTTTTAAAATTCTTTGTTGTTTTATTTATTTTTCATTACATTTTATTGTAATGTTAATTTTCATTGGATTTGAGTCTCTCGTCCTTTGCCATCACTTGCCATTGAAATGTCTTTTTTAAAAACAACTAATTAATTTACAGTCAATGCTGTAGTCACATACTCAGGAGAGGTTGTTGAATTCCCCATCCCACAAGAGGAGAAATATCTGGATCCTAATATCATCTTACCTGAAGAAAAAGAAGTCCACTCAGAATTTTTTGATGGCAGGCCTTCAAAGACCCCACAGAGATACCTCAGAATCCGAAATTACATCCTTGACTCATGGTATGGTATTTATTTATTATGAATATTTGTAATGTATTACTGATTTTGAACAGCAATGACTTATGTTTGCTGTCACATGTATTGGTATATAGTTAAACCTGTTTGGAAAGACTACTGCTATGAAATCCCACTCATCTTGAATGACCATATATTCAATGCCTTTTTTTAATAAAGAAATGACCTCCAATGAGACACCATCTTTCTTGAGAGAATGTATTTCATTAGCAGAAGAGATAGTCTCCCCACATACAGTAGGTTCTGTTCTGCTGTGTTACTTGCCCACATGGTAACCATGTACAGGTGGTACTATTTCTGGCTTCTTTCCCCAGGGATGGGGGTGAGAAGGTCAAAATGGACAGTTCTTTCTCAAAGTAGTCATAGTAGAGAGACAGATACAGCAGATTTTGGGTTGTGACTACCTGGTCACGGTCATGGGAAAGTTACTGGTGG
Source organism: Megalonaias nervosa (assembly GCA_016617855.1). Classification (NCBI taxonomy): domain Eukaryota; kingdom Metazoa; phylum Mollusca; class Bivalvia; order Unionida; family Unionidae; genus Megalonaias; species Megalonaias nervosa. The sequence continues at coordinate 25,444 of JAECUM010001559.1, forward strand.
GGCTAATGGGTCTTTGTAGATGTTTTAAAATAGGCATATTCACAAAGCATGTAATTTGAAGCTGAAAGTCATTGTAGTTGCTTTAGTTTTACAGTTTTGGTCACCATGAGACGTAACTGCATCAGTTAATCATTAATTAATTGTACCTGCAAGGGTCATAACCAGGTAATAAAATTTCATGTTGTAGTGAGTTTTATTGATATAGAAATTTGAGTGTATAGTGTAGTTAATTCATTTTCAAACATACATGTAAAGGGTAAATGTAATATTAATTTAAACCTATATAGAAATGAATAGTTCACTGTTTTGAAATCTTTTCAGAATTTAGTACATCACAGGAAAGAATGGACCCTTTTTTGGTCCTGCTTAAAAAAAACTATGACTTTGACAAATTAATATGATTGTTCCATTTACAGGAAGAAATGTCGTCCAAATTACCTCAATAAAACTTCTGTTCGACCAGGACTAAAGAACTGTGGTGATGTCAATTGTATAGGAAGAATACATGGTTACCTTGAAAGTACTGGAGTAATCAACTTTGGTTCTGGTAAGATTCTCAGGAATGGGAGACAGAGTTTAAGTATTTTGTTCCCTTTATTTTCTGTCTAAATCAGCAGTTATAAGTAGTAATACAATAATCAGTTTCATTTAAAATCAGTGAATTGCCAAGTTTCACCTGTCTGCAACCAACCATTACTCAGATTGTTGTTATTTGAATGCTGACCAATCTAATAATTATGTTATGTCTCAATCATTATGTAAACACACCTTAAGAATCAAGTATGTCTTGTTTTTGCCATTGACTAGACACATTAAAAGCATATTTCATGTGAGATTTACAAAATCATAAAAATGCCCACAATCATTTATGTTATTTTCATATGATCATTACTTATGTATGATATTTACTTTTCATCAAGGAAATATTTTTACAAGAAAATGATCTACTAATGAGTAGGCCTTGTTTTCTTGGTAAATTCATATAGAGCAGTCAATTTTGTATTCACACATTGGTCTCCTAGTGACTGATGTCATTCTAAGATGGTTCTAGGAAAAGTCATTGTACATTCTGCATTATACAGTTTTCTTCTTACCTGTGAAACTCTTGCCCACAGGATACCAACATTTGAAACAAAACATTTTTTGCTTTTAGATGCACAGTCTAACTCTATATCCATTAAAGGTTCCATTTTCAATAACTCTTGACAGAACAAGCTGTCTACAACAATCCAGGTAGAGTTGTCTCCCCTGGGATCAAGGAAAAGGGTCCAAAAGCAGTCCCTGATTTCAGGATACTGAAGGCCGAAAATATGGTACAAGTATCCATGGTTTTTTTTTTATGCTTTCTGTCTATGTCTGGCTTTAACATGGATCCATTCAGTCAGTGACTTGTATTATATATATGTAGTAGAGGGGTATAACATTGTTTTAAATTCTTGGTTGTCCCCAGTCATCTTGGTTGAAAAGCCATTTGCCCAGCAGCACCATTTATATTGTATATAGACCATAAAAAAACAATTTTTTAATCTTTTGGGCAGGCCTGATTTTGGGACAAAGCATCAAATTAATAAACTCAGAGTATACAGGTAGCCATCTAGAGGGGAACAGGGAGGTAATTAGAGTAGCAGTTCAGAAGAATTTCTTCCCATAGATGCTATTTTTTTTATAGGCTATATAACATAGAGATGGGAAAGACAAGTTTTGGGGTATTTTGGGGAGGTCTGGATTTGGGAGGTAATGGACATAAAATTCCTGAGGTAAATGTGGTTGCTTAAAATATTTTGAGAGAAACAATTTAAAATAAAAAATCCTTTCTCAAGCCATTATTATAGCTTTTGAAAGAATAGTGATAAGGGTACCTTAAAAATTAGAAAATATGCCACAGTTTGTATGAATGATTAGTGATTTTTGTTTGGTTTATATTTAAGAATAATACTTGCTTTTGATGTAGGCAGCATTTTAGGTTTTAAAAAATATTGATACATGGTGGAAAAAGGGTATCTGTTTATCTAAACTTACATATATCACAAGAATGTGCAAGAACTTGATATACATGTAGTTTAATTCAGCATTGATAAAGAACATGAAGGTTATCTTAATTGAATCATTATTTTTTATAATTAAACCTGTGCCACAAGGAAATGGCATTGATGCTATGCCCACTTGACCATGTGCTGATGGAGTATATATTTGGGGAGGATGGGCACATGAACAATGGGTTGTGTCCTGGTATATGAGAACTGGGTGATAGGTGCTGTTACTTGTGAGATGGGTTAGATTTCTGCATGAACAACTTATATTGTGATTCTCTAACAGATTTGATGATATTAATATCATTCTATAAATATTTCTTAAATATTATGTATATGTGTTGCATTTCTAAATAGAAATCTGTTGGATTTGTACATATAACTGAGTGCTAAATTCAACTTGCCTAAAAGTAAGTTCTTGTGTGCCTCAAAATTCTTACCTTTGATCCTGTTTCATCCTTTCTAAGGCTGAGTGTGTGGTAAATTGGTTTAGAGTGCTGGTGTATGAGAACTAGGTAATAAGTGCTGTTAATTCTGGCATGGGTTCATTTCTTGCATAGAACAAATTAATATACTGTAACATCCTATATATTTTTATGTATATTTAATTTGTATTGTTTGTTGGCTTTTTTTCTCCATGATTATGTGTTATGTATATTGTATTTTGTAAAATTGACCTTAATCCAAAATCAAGTTTATGGTCTACCTGACATGGGATATTGATTTTGTAAACAATGTAATACATAGCTAATATTTCTCTGTGAGTATAGATTAATTATTGGGATCATAATCAATGGAAGTACATGTTTATCTTAGTCTGAGTCTATGACATTCTTATTCCCCCAATGGAAAAACCTGGTGTGCCTAATGTTTGCCAAATTCTTTATTATAATTTTTGTAATAGACCATATCTTCTTGACAGCTTAGAATGTTCAAGAAATGAACATTTGACCCACATTCTGATTCTATTATTGTGTCTTAGTGTTTTATATAATGTTGTGTATTTGAAAAATTACTCATTCTAACCATAACATCTTGAAGTCAAACGCATCTTACTGTTGTGTTAGATATTCATTTGGGTAGAATTATTTATTCAGATTGTTATTCACTGGAAATACAAAGTGCTCATCATTAATATTCTTGGACAGAAATATTAATTTAGAATTACAGTGATTTCAGACAAGAACATTTTTGGATTATATTTTTATGATACATCAATAGACTTTTAGCACATCATCACAATCCTGGACATTGGCACATTACCACATTTGAGACTACAGGCATATCAACACATCCAATATTGAAACTTATTTGGAATACCACTGGAATTCAATTGGAACTTAATACATTTGGACTTCTGATGAAACCTTTTTATGCTATTGAGTTTAAGACCATAGAGTTATAACAATATAAATAAATAAATAAATAAATATATAGATATATATATATATATATATATATATATATATATATATATATATATATATATATATATATATATATATATATATATACATACATATATATACAATTCCATACAGAGACCAAGGAAAAGAAGAATAAAGAATGCTGATGGATTCTGGGTGGATGAAAAAGAACTGGAAGGACGGACAATACAGGTTTGAAAATTATTTTTTAAAACATCCTATTAACATTATAGGCTAATTTAATAATTGTTCTGTTTTTATGCGACTATTGGAGATTTGTGGAAATAGACGTGGGACTTTTGTAAATCAGCATCAATTTCTATGACCAAGGTAAGCAGCCTACACCTTTTATTTTTTGGAACTTAAATCTGTGCGAACTTGCTTTCCTCAGACACAGATGCTTTCTGATAATATTTATTTATTTGTGTGAAACTTGCTTTCCTCAGACATAGATGCTTTCTGATAATATTTATTTACAGATATTTAAGCAAGTATTAGATTTACTGGCAATATACCAGAAGAGCTTATGTGATGTCCTTTCATCCATCTGTCCTCCTGTCTGACATTTATTTGTCCATTGGCGCAAGTTTATTATTGCTGCTCCACCTAAACATCCTAGAGGTTTAAACTATGTAACAAGACAAGGTAAAACCCAACAAGCATTCAATATTCTGAAATATAAATTTATTTCCCTAAAATATAAAATCAAACAAAGTGAAACAAATTAATAATATCACCATGGTATATATTCCTATATTTCCTACATGTACTGTCAATTTCACTGTAATCCAGAATGCTCCAAAAGTATTCAGAATGAAAGTTCTTATGTGCTTGCACCACAGAGGTTCTTTTGTGCTAGCACCACTGTTCTAATATCCAAAAGATTTTACTTAAGGGTAAATCCAGTGAAAGTAGAATATCACAAATGTCCTTGAATGTTTCACATAATCCAACAAAACTGTTAAGTATTAAAATCTTTGAATGTTTCACCATAATCCAGCAAGGTACTGTCTCTGTTTATAATAAATGGTTTTCTGCTCTGCAGTTTCAAAATTTAATAAATAAACCTGAATCCTCTTGTAACTCTTAAAAAACTGAACTAAACCTGAAGAATGAAATGCTTTGTATTTAATTCCTTTATATAGTCACTATACAGGCATCAAATCAACAATTCTCAATCACTAGAAAATATTCTGGGTATTTAAATTATTTTGTATTATGAAATATCTTATCAATATCTTTGTAGATATTCACACACTTGGAGACCAGTGATTCTCAAGAAGTGATCAAAATTTGTTTAAAATCGTGCACATGAAAATGTACACAGCATGGTACATAGCTGCCAACCCTCACGATTTTGGCGTGAATTATGACTTTATTCAGTGATTCATGAATTCACGCAGCATGCAAAAAAAAATCACAAATTACCCAATTCTCAATTATTTTTAATGTTCCCGTTATGTGCTAGTCATGATATCGGCATTTGCTGAAATGGTCTGGTACTGCTAGTCACAACATTAGTAGAACTATAGCCAATTCATACAATTGGCCTGGTAGTATGCATTTTAGCGTATTTTAATCTATATATATATATATATATGTATAAGAGTAGTTTTACAAATGCTTTTGAAACGGGGGCCTAGCCGGAAATTTTCTCCACATATGCACCGCCAACACTGATTTGAATTAATGTATGGCATTGCATTTTGAAAACATCTTCACCACCAAAGAACAAAAAATCTGTTGCACAAAAAGTGAAGTTTAGTTTGGAATATACCAAAAATTGACCATGCATTCAGCCATCAAATACCGATATACATCATGCTTTTTGCACAGTGTGCCACAAATTTTAGCATTGGGCATATTGACAGAGATGATGTGAGGAGGCATATTGGTAGCAGAAAGCACATAGAGGTTGGGAAACTACATGAAGACAGCTTTTATGAGTGTTGGAATTTTTTAGATTGAAAAGTTGGCATATATTGTAATTTGCTTGAGTTTACAGTTTTCCGTGCATACGCCGACACCACTAATCATTCACCGTTCGACGATTCATCTTCTGGGTTAATACCATTTCATAATTAAGCTACACTGCAGTTAAAATGTGTTCACCTCCAAGGAAAAAGATTTGTATTCCAGAAAAAGTGAAGTATAGATTGAAGTACACCAAAATTTTACGTAGCATTCAGCCATCAAACATCGATGCACATTATGCTTTTTGCACAGTAGTGTGCTGCGAATTTTACAATTGGGAATGTACACAAGGGCTGGTATTGTTGCTTACAATTTACCTGTCATACATGTACCATGTAGTAATATTATTATATAGTACATGTATGATAGATAAATTGTAAGCAACGATATGAGCCCCAGTGGGCATGTGGCAGAACGATGTGAAAAAGCACACTGCAATAGCACCCCCAGCAGATTTCAGTTTTGGAGTACCACCTACTCAAGTTCTGCATGCTACCAGTGCAGAAGCATTGTTTGTGAGCTTTCTTGTTGAACATAACCTGTCTTTCTCAGTTGGAGATCAACAACAGTGACAGTGAAAGATTATTTCCTATTGTGAGGAAAGATAAGACAAACTTTAGTGCCTCCTTAGGTGCTGAAAATTTGCAACAGTTTTAGTTACCAAGATTAACCAGCAGGCAAGAAGCCTGAACTGTTTTGAAAACAAATTTACCATAGCCTGATTGGGGAAGTTCAAGACTGCCACAGCATCATTTCATGACAAATAGTGTGAAATTTGTGTATATCTGTAAACTTGGCTGCAAATAAAGTAGTACATGTAATCAGTATAAATATGTTTTAGTTTTATTTTGGATTTTCATATAATGCAGTACTGACCATTGAAGTCGATGGAGTTAGTGTCATGATATAATTTTTCACAAATTGTTTTCAAAATTCACTAATATTTATCCCACTATTCACTAATTGTGAGTCTGGAGGGTTGGTGGCTGTGATGGTATACAATTTGTATTCACCCATGTACCCTTAAAGTGCTTGTCACAACTAAAGTCACTTAGGTAGTTGGATCTTAGGTAGATGTTAGGTAAGTGATGTAAAATTCGATCAGGTCTCTTGTTTATCACATATTCCCCACCCCACCCTCTGTTCTAGACAGTCATCTTTACTATGGGTCTTTTATATATCATAAAGTATTGTCAAAAACTATTTGAAAAAATCTAAGGGGAGGGAACCAAGTACAATACCTGGTTTGTTAATTGTTACCATATAGACAAGATGATTATAAGGGTTGTTCCATTTAAACATACATGGTACCCAGGGAAGGCAGTTTTTTAAAAATATATGCCAGGGTACTTTGATTTCACAGAGTTCATGTTAAAATGATAAGAATATTGTAAATTGCATCTATGGGTGAGTACCCTACTTTAAAAGTGCCCTCCCTGGGTCCCATGTATGTTTTAATGGAACAGCCCTAAATTTTAAAAAATGTTTCCACTAAATGGTATAGAAGAAGATGTGGTAATGGAAGGTATCACATATTCAAGCACTTGATGCTAAATCATGGGGATAATAAATGGTCATTATGCCATTCTTTTTGGGGGGGATATGATGTATAATTATGCTTCACATTGTAAAAGTATGCTTTTTTTTCTTGTCAGCATCTTGATAAAACTGAAGCAGATGGAATGAAGCAAAAGATTACCAAGCAGATGAGAACTGTGTATGATCCTTTTAAATTAGTGCCATGCCAGGCTTTCACAGCATATAGAGTGGTAATTATTATTATGCATATGTACCTATAGCAACTGGGGGCTAATTGATTTAGTCCTGTCAAACCTATTGTCCCAACAAGCTGTTAGCAAGATTTGAGTAAATGCTAATCAGTGTAGATAAATAATCTTGCATGTATATTTGTATTTGTGTCTGTATTTGGATGAGATTTTCACTGCAGCAATTTTTCAACATTTTTAAATATTTTTGGATGTAGATCTTGTTTTACAAACACCTTGTTAGCACAGCTTAGAAAAAACAACTCAACATAAGTACAATTTAGGTGAATTTTTTTATTTATATACAGATGACCTTTATAGCAATTTTTCACTTATTGTACATTTTTGGACTTAAGTTTTTTTGACATTATTCTTGTAAGAAATAACCACTTGATGTAGACTAATTGAATTTGATAATGTTTTTTATATAATTACGTATGGATTATTTAGTTAGAATATTATACCATTACAGCATTTTTTTTCATTATTTTTTGACATATTTTTAAATGTTTTGCATTTGTTGGGGGACAAACACTTGAGCAAAATCCACCAGAGGTAGATCAATGGAATTTGATATACATATTTGTATGTTTATGTGGATGACCTGATTACATTTTCATGCCATTTATGCAATTTTGTTTGTTTTAATTTGGAAGTATTTAGACTTTTTGGTCTGTGGTGGGGCATACCTATTTTACAAACACAAACTCAGGATCCTTGCCATCATCTGTACATCCATTACCACAAGTTTGTTATTGCTACTTCTCCTAAACTACTTTGAGAATTGCCATGAAACTTTACACACACACATTCATTCCATGGACTAGTCAATCCTTGTTGAATATGGTGCTGTGATGACATCCAATATGGCCACCAAGTAGCTATCTTGAAAATCTTGTTATCGCTACACATCCTGAATGCATAGTCATATCACTAAGACTTCTTGTGATATCTAGTTGGTCCTAAATGAAAATGGGGTCGATATAATGTTCAATATGGCTGCCACATTGGCCATCTTGAAAATCTTATTACTTCTACCTCCTGAATGGAAAGTTATATTGACATATAGCTAGTATGTCCACCACTGCAGCCATCTTGAAATTCTTGTTATTGTTAATACATTGGGTTTTCACTGAAAAACTTATTATAATGTCTAGTTGGTTTCAAATGAAAATGGTGCCAATCAGATCTCCAATATGCTGCCACAGTAACAATATTGAATATCTTATTGTTGCTAATCTGTTGCTAATCCTTCTGGATATAAAGTAATATTGCCATTTAATTTTCACCATAAGACTTTTCATGATGTATAGGTTCTGGATCCAGAATTAAAATAGTGTGGATATCATGTCCAATATGCCACTATTTTGAAAATATTGTTATCACTATTCATCCTGAATGTATGGTCATATCAGCATGCGGTTTTACTAAACAACTTACGATGTCTGGTAGGTCCTAATGTGCCATTCAGACATTTAATATGCCTGTCATATTGACCATCTATTTTTGCTGAATAATAAATGGCCATATCATCATGGGGGTTTCACTGAAAGATTTCTTATAATGTCTAATTGGTTGTAAATGAAAATGGTATCAGTGTGACTTCTATTTTGGTTACCACATCGGGCATCTTGAAAATCTTGTTATCACTACTTCTCCTAGATGGCTGGTCATATCGACATTTTGCTTTCACCTAAGGTCTTCTTATAATGTTTGCATGGTTCTAAAAAGAAATGGTGCCAGTCTGATATTGAATATGGCCACCTTTGGTATCCATCTTGAAAATCTTGTTATCATTGCTGCAGTGAAATGGAAAATTATATCAGCATAGGGTTTCCACTTCTTACGATACCATGTTGGCCTTGTTGGCAATCAATGAAAATGGTGTCATGTTGACATCCAATATGTCCACCACAGCAGCTAATTTGACAAATTTTGTTATCACTGAAGAATATCAAAGATGGTTTTAACACTCCACAGTTAAAAGGAAGAAATGATCTTATCCTGAATTGCAGGAAATTCACTTGAACCAGTAGAGCGTCAGTCCCTTAAAGAGTTTATTGTCGGTTTTTACAATTTCCAGTCTCAAAAAGTATGATTGATCCATTTGTTTTAGGCTAGTAAATAAAACAAATATCAGTGCAGCAATGCATGTTAGATTTAGTAAAATCTGATATGTATTATTGCGAGAAGTCATATTGACAGCATTCAGAGTTGGATTACACTTGACCCGTATCTAGGCCGCTCAGGTGGCATAGTGGTAAGAGCATCCGCCTCAGATGCGGGAGGTCGCAGGTTTGAACCCTGGCCTAGTCATACCAAAGACTTATAAAAATGGTAGTAACAGCTGCCTCACTAGGTGCTCAGCATTGAGAGGTTAGTGTTAGGGCAGGTGGGCCTGGTGTCAGGATAATGTGACTGGGTGGGACATGATGCTACATGTCTCTGACATGGTGCCCCAGTGCTAGACATCACTACAAACTGCCACACTGCAGACATTGTAGTAATATGACTGAAAAATTGTTAAAGCTATGTTAAAAATCCATATCACACACACACACATAACCTGTATCAAACTTCTGTCAGCAGAACATGATACAGTAACAGCTGTCAACTTGATATGATGGAGCAACAGCTGTCAACTTAAAATGATACAGTAACAGCTGACAGCTTCACATGATACAGTAATAAATGTCAATTTAACGCAATACAGTAACAGCTGTCAAATTGATATGATAACAGTGACAGCTGTCAACATGATACAGTACCAACTGTCAGCTTGAGTTGATGTAAAAATAGCTGTCAGTTGAACATGATAAGTAACAACTGTCAGTTTAATACAATACAGTAACTGGTGTCAATTTGATACGATACAATAACAGCTGTCAATTTGATATGATACAGTAACAGCTGTCAATTTGATATGACACATTAACAGCTGTCAGCTTAACATGATACAGTAAAAGCTGTCAGCTTAATGTAATTCAGTAACAGCTGTCAACTTTACATGATGGTAGCAGCAATCTTTATCAAGTTAATTTCCTGATAACTTGTATTTATCTTATGCATAATATGAACACTTTTGCATGTCTGATACAGCTAGGCCCAACAAGACATTTTTATGACATTCCCATCTAATCTTACATGGCTGATTTGTCACTTGAATCTATGTTTCCATAATGCACACCTAAAATTTCCTTATTGTACACCCAGTTTGCAACTACTTTAAATTTTACATCTTGAAATAAAATACCAGGAATTATTTATTGCAGTTGCACATTTTAAAATAGTGTGTGTTAATATAAAAAATGTCAACACAAATGTTTAATTTTAAGAAATGCAGTCATATTGAGTGTCAGACAATGGCCAAATTTTCTACTGGGACTAATGGGGGAGGTCCATAATGGCTGATGGGGGAAGTCCATAATGGCTAATGGGAGAGGTACATGATGGCTAATGGGGGAGGTACATAATGGCTAATGGGGGAGGTCTTGTCAGTGAGAAGGAGTTTATGGCATTTCACAGTACCAACCACTGAGAAATTAGAATTATTTGAGGTTGACAGCAATATTTTGGGGTTAGGTCCATGTATACCTTTTAGGTAATCTTGCACATAATTGTCTTTGCTTATTACCCTTTTGGTGGTTGTATTTCTGACTTGTATCAATTGGATCTCAGACATATTCATTAATGAGCAAGATTCACAGACAATTATTAGGTGAACTTTAATCTGATTTGCTGAGATTGTGACCACACTTGTGGCTGTATTTTTTATCTGATAAAACTTGGAATGTATGCTTATATCATCAAGATCTTGGATAATTTCGATAATGAGCAAGAGTCATGCATATAAGGAAGGTGAGCTTGCGTCTGATTGGTGGAACTTGTATGCACTCGTGAAGCTATAATTCCAATCAGATTTTGATAAAAATTGGAATAAGGGCTTATATCATCAAGGTTTGGACAGTATATCACAAGGGAACAGAATCCATGCATATTAATGAAGTGATTTTGTATCTGCTTGGCTAAGCTTGTTGCTACTTTTGAAGCCATAATTTTGATCTGATTTAGATCAAACTTCAGATGTAGGCTATATTAATGATATATTAATAATATACCTTGCATCTTGTTGAGCTTGAATGTTTTTTAGATCCAGAGACTATATTTCTCATCCAGTTTCTATATAACTTAGTAAATGGGTTTATATCATCAAGATTTTGGATAACTTCAGTTGTGAGCAAGGAACTGTGCATATTAATTATGCCATTATCTTTAGGAAAAATAATTATTAGGATATAGTAAAATAGGTAAAATCAACATGGTATAAAGTTTTGGAGATAGTTTATCTAGGTTGTGTTCTTACAGTATGAGGCTCCAGATGGCCAAGTGGTCTAAGGTGCTCACTTTTATTGGTCACTGCCATCTCACCTCTGTATGTGTCAACTTAAGTCATATGCTTGGGCAATGTAGTTATATGAGAATGTTTGCCAGTAGCTTCTCATGGGTCAATGGTTCTTATAGGGTTTTCCTTGGTTCTTCAGCTACAAGATATATTGGCCTTCCATGTATAGCCTATCTTGTGCTGAAAAAAAGGTGTGTAACAAATAAAATTACAAAAGTTCGTACATTACTTCATGAGCCTGCTTGCTCAACTGGTCAGCTGTTAAGTTTTTGAGGAAGGTGATATCAGTCATATCACTATGATGTCTGCAGTGTGACAGTTTATAGTGATTTCTAGCACTGGGGCATCATGCCGCAGAGATGTAGCATGATGTCTCCACCCAGTCAAATTATCCAACACCGAGCCTACCAGTCCTAGCACTAACCTCTTAATGGTGAGCACCAAGCGAGGCAGCTGCTAGTACCATTTTTGTAAGTCATTGATATGACTCAGCTGGGGTTCAAACTCGCGACCTCCTGCATTTGAGGCAGACGCTCTAACCACTAGGCCACCGGAGCGGTGACTAGTTATTGATAATAATGATATTCAAACATTGCTTGGCACAATGGGAGATCATGTTATTTTCAAACTTTGAAATATATAATTTTAACACTTAGAAAATATACAACAAAAAGAGTTTGAAAAATGTTTCACCAATAATTTTCATTGTGCACTTTGAAGTTTCCTTTTATTATATACTCATTGTTTCCATTAACTTTACATTATCAGAATCATGCAGTAGTTCTTGAAATTGCACTACTTCATACTGAACAGCACATGTGTCTATAAATAAATCATGTCTTTTTAGTGATTCAATTTTAAATACACCCTTAGTGCATCAGTGATGATATGGGAATGTTACATCATAAAGATCATTACTATGGGTGACACATGATGGTCTCAAAAAAGGCATCTGTTGTGAAAGATAAGCGCCTCTTTTCATGCATGTCTTGTATAGGTAGATAAAACAGATTCACTTTAGAATCACTCCTAGATATATAAATATGAGGATTTAATAAATAAGTTATTACATTTGAATAGGAAAATACGAACTTGTTTTATAGTAATACTGTACTCCTGAAGTTCTGCAGTATTACTCAGAAAAAGAAAAACATTCAGAATTTCCTATACAATTGTTGTAACCTACTACCATATATAATTGCTCATAAGCCAGATCAAAATGCAAACTGCTTAGACCTTGATCTGCCATCACATAATGGACTGGAAGATCATGGTCTATGCAGTTTGTTAGGGATAATCAGTAGAACAAAGTCCAAGATCTGCCTATGCATTTTGTAATAACAGATCAGTGTCTATGTTGTTTGCAGTTTGACCTGACAATAATCATCCCTTGAATGGAATCCATTGCGATACCCATGTTATATAAAAGACTCTTAAAGAGAAGGAACATGGCAGAATGTTAATAAAAATAACTTTCAGCATTTTCAAATTTGTTAAATCCATCATGAGAATGATAGAAGACAAAGTAACATGAAATGTTGCTGAAGTATATGACTGTCTTTTTCATATGGTGGTTGATTTGGGGTGAATGCGTTAATATTGGGTGTGATTTGAAAATTGCCATATGATATCCTCAAATTACCACTTGTAACATTTAATTCTTACTCTGACAGACTTTAAAATTTGAACAAATTAATGTGATGGATTGTTTATTTGAATTCAAACAAATATCAGTTGTTTAAATGTTCTTTTCAAGACCAGTTTAATTTCAGCATCCTTGGAAACATGTAAGACTTTGACTTTGTTGAGACTAATATATCATGTGTCTTTCAAAACTGTCTATGTTATTCATGATGACATGGGGAAATTCCGAATTAATTCCCCTTGGTCTATATTCACATGCCTTTCAACTTTTTCATTTCTTATGCCTCTCACTGTATTATGAATGTCTATACAGAATGTTGGTCTTTTCCACAATTCATTGGTTTCAGTGTAAATTTTATGGCTTTAAATTGCTCAGTGTTGATACTAATCCAAATAATGGAGATAAATTTTATATTTGCATGTGTATTTGCATAAGAATGATTTAAAAAATGACCACCTTGATGGCCTAAGTGGTTATAGCATATGCCTCAGATGTGGGAAGTCCCACGCTGGAACCCTGGCCAAGTCATACCAAAGACTTATAAAAATGGTACTAGCAGATGCCTCACTAGGCACTCAGTATTAAGAGGTTAGTGTTAGGACTGGTCGGCCAGGTGTCACAATAATGTGACTAGGTGGGACATGATGTTACATGTCTGCAGCATGATGCCCCAGTGCTAGACATCACTATAAACTGCCACACTGGAGAAATGATAGTGATATGACTGAAAAGTTGTTAAAGCTATGTTAAAAATCCAACTCACACATGCACATAAAACAACTGATTCTTAATGTAAATGAGCAAACTTCCTCCTTCTTTTAATGTGCCAATATTACCATAGAAATTACACTTTATACATGATTTCTTGCATAAATTGAATTATTATTTTGTGTTATGCCTAATTAATACCTATTTCTGAAACAGCCCCCATTTGCAGTGGAAATAGACAGAATAGCCCTAATGGTCATGGACATGCATGCCCATATCTCTAAGACTGAGGTAATTGGAATGTTAGGAGGCAGGTACTGTCAGGAACAGGGTACATTGAAGATCACTATGGCAACCCCATGCAACAGTCTTAGTACAGGCATGCAGTGTGAAATGGACCCAGGTGAGGGAATTAATTTGTTTTACTATTTGAAAACAGTTGTAGATAAGAATGATTTTTAAAAAAATCATATTCTGTTCATTGGAAAGCAGCAATATAATGTAAGATTTAGTATGTTACCAGCATTTAACCAAGTATACATATATTATCTTTTTTTCAAACTGTTTGGTGATTTTTGCCCAAATGCAGTGTATACATTCTCTAATGTTTTTGTGTGTGCTTATCTTAGCAACTCAAGTTAATCTTGGAACAGCAAGTGGCACATCTGCCATCTTTGTTCTTCTTCATGCCTACTTAAGGGGTAGTATGAAGGAAGTCTCACCTAAGAAAAATGTTTGGAAGCAATGTGTTGGGATGACAAGACCCATGAGAACATTGTTCTTGAGTCAAGAACTGGCTTATGCAAAAACACCCATGATGTTCAATGAAAACATTCAGTGTATATCAGTACTTCCCCTACAAACCCTAAAATGGAAATTTTACCAATAAAATGAAAATGGAATGCAGACTGAATGCAGAAACAAAATTTAGAATGAAGACAAGGAGCTTGCAGTGAAATGCAAGTGAGTGATAGATGCAGTTTGATGGAAATGGAGAATGCAAGTGCAAAATGCATTTTGAAGAAGGCAGAGAGAGAGAGAGAGCAAATGCAAGATGCAGAATGCAGAACAATAACTGATAAAATGCAGCAAAACAGGAGTGCATTTCATGAATGGTTTTTAAAATCTTTAATTTTTCAAGCTTGCAGTAAATGTCCATAGTTAGAAAGTCCGTTTGTATCATAATCAAACATAAGATCCATTGCAGTGAAAGACGACATTTCATCCCTTACAGGACATGATATTGTTCATGTTGATATGCACATTTATTGTGATGACATCATTACCAGTGGTTGTGCTACATTTATATATTTACACTTATTTTAGTTGTGGTCATACTTTATCTTAATTTCAATGCTTTCTTTTATCAAAGCACACTTTTTATGACACAGCATGAAAGCTCTAGTTTTGTCCCTTTTATACTCTCAAAAACAGAAAATCCAACATCAGTAAATGCATTTCCATTTTGTTCCAAATAAGTGAAAATGGAAGGAAATGATGGATGGTAACAAAAGATCTGAATGAATTTTTGAGGCTGTAAAAAATAAAAAATGATGGCTGGTAAGTGAAATGTAAATTTTAATGGAATTTAAATGGAATGCAAGCAGAGAGTGCAAATGAAATGTAAATAAAATTTAGATTTGATAAATGTACCCATTTCAAGGTCCTTTTCATGTTATTAGCTCACAGTGGTCAAGTGATCTTATTGTATGGCCCTGCATCCCTCTTGTTTCATGCATCATTTGTTATCCATCTGTCCATAAACTCTTGTTTGTGAACACTGTACAGGCTTAGTTTCTGATCAGATTTCAGTTAGACTTCGTGAATATTATCCATGCATAGTGATAAGGAAATCATGCATCTTGCTGACTGAGCCTGTTAATACCTGAAAGGCTATATTTTTTTATACGATTTTGATGAGATTTGATGTGATAAGCTTATATTGTCAAGATCTATGACAACTGAGTTCAGTTATAAGTAATATTCACACACTGTATTGAAGTGGTTGTGCATCTTCAGTGCAGCTGCTAATTAACAGCGTAACCTATGCTGAATCACTAAAAATGTTTCTAATGAATACCAATGAAGGTATCTAAGTGTGAAAATCATTTTATATATTTAATTATGTACAAGAAAAAGGTTTTGCCTCAAGAAGAAACTATTTATTGGAAAATCTGTGTCCAAATATATACATTTATTTGCAGAGAATTATTGCTAAAAACTTGGCCACATCTAAATATTCTTGGCATGCATACATTAAACTTCTTGATTATTTTGAAGTGAGTTTGATATAATTGAATACATAGAGTTTGACAGTTGCTGTTGGGGTCCTGGATGGCAGAGTTGTCTAAGGCATTAGATTCTACAGATCACTGATATCTCACCTCTGTCTGCATGGATTCAAGTCTTAGGCTTGTCCAGTGTGGTTTGAGAAAGAAGATAAATCACACCAATATTCAAGGACAGTGTTGCAGCTATGTGCTCCAAGCTTTTCATTCTCCACTACAGTTGCATTACATGGGTGAATCTGCACTCACAAATGGACATGTCACCTATCTGTGGGCCCTATTGCGTCTTGTTATTTATGGATTTTAGTGTCACTTTAAAGGAAATCAAGGACAGTAGCCTAATACAAGTACTATGGTGGCACTAAACAGTAACAGTATTATGTGATTTGCCATGGGCTAAATTTTTATAGAAAATGCAGTCATTCTTTATTATCATATTTCTACCTTATTATTTACAGTGGTGTCAAGAATACATGGTCTCATGTTGTAAGCACTAGGGGGATCATTCGGGCACAAAAACACATTTGTGCTATTTGGGTTTGAGATTAAGTTTTATCTTACACTGTGCATCAACTGCTGCATATTTTTTCCTAGCTCAGGTTTTATGTGTTTAACAAAATTTTCATAGATAATGATGTCTCAGTCCATTCATTTTCCACTTCATTAAAGTACGAACTGGGATGCACTTGCCACTACCTTGTATATAAAATATCTCTGATTCTGTTCAGTTTGCATTTTTCATGGCTGCTGAAGAAGTTAGCTATGGTAGAAACAGATACATATCTACCATGTGAGGTTTGTCAAAACTGTTACTGTAATATTGAACCAGCTGTCAGTTTTAGGATGACAAACTATGGACAAGTGATGCAAATTATGGAAACACTGTCAAACTTCTGATTCATATGTCATGGTAAACAGGTTTCCCATTTTGCCATAGGTCTGTTTATTTGTTTGCCAAAAGTTTCATACAGTTTGATTTTGTGGGGAATCTAGTCCATTCATTGTCCACTTTCATCTTCATTCAAGTCATATCTGGTACACAATTGTCACTGTTCAATGATGATCATCACTTTTTGGGATTTCATATGCTACTGGGAGGGCTTGTTGTTCCTTTAAAAGGGATTATCGTAGAAGGGTCAGCTTTGTTTAACATTTTCCAGATCTCTTAATGTTGTTAATTGAAGCTTTTCTTTCTCTGTATATTCAGTGTCTCAGACTCAAGCCCAGGCAGAAATAGATGCTGCAGGCATGTCAGTGGTGGGATGGTACCACTCTCATCCCACATTTGCACCAAATCCGTCCATTAGAGACATCGAAACACAGCTCAAATTTCAGGTATGCTACCTTGACAAATGTTGATACAGAGATGACATTTTAAGCTGGCTACTGCATTTTCTCATTTGTAAAATACCCAACACCAAGCAGCATAGACACGGATCTGATGTTAAGTAATGTGTCAGGAGCACTGGTTCCACCATGATTGTTCTACTGATTATTTCATGTGAATACTGAAGCTCCAAATCTGCCAGTACATTATATGATAGCAGATTTGGCTGTATTTTGTTCTTAGAGAGCCATTGCTCAATAATTCTGATTTTTATTACTGTATTTGCCAGCCTATAAGTCGATGCAGAGTATAAGTCGAATGAACAAAATTTGTCAAATTTTCCATCCTTCATCCATAAATAAGTCGATGCTGAGTGTAAGATGAGGCCAGATCAATACCTCAGCTTCGTCTTTTTCACTTTGCTCCACACAGCATCGCGAATTTTATCCTATCTGTAACTCAGTAACCTTCCAGGCAGGATCAATAAATATAACTAAAAGTATTTAATTTGTTTCACACAAAGTATTTTAAATGTATTATACACTTTTAGCTACATATAATGACACTGACCTGAAAATTTATTGAGTTACAGATAGGATAAAATTTGCGATGCTGTGTGGAATTAAACTATAATAACTTCTGGTTTCATAAAAGTATCACTGTATGCTATTTCAGATTACCAGCAATAGGGAAATTGCATCATTAATGCTAAAATGCTTTTTCCACATTTTTGGGTGGAAGAGAGATGCATATGTATTCCCTCGCATTTTTCTTCTTGCACTCGTGATCGAAATAAAATATGGCCTGATATATATATATGAGAGAGAGGGAGAGATTCCAGGTCTTCATGTTTTTTTTCTTCACCTTATTGCCCCTGTTTAGCTGAAGCTTTTGTCAAAGAGAGAAAAAATTTAATAAATTAAATAGTAAATGTAAACTATGAAAATACATACCATACTCTTTCAGGGTTTGAATGTTCACAGTAGTTATATCCATATAGACTCCATTTACTAGGTTAAATGCCAAGAATAACCATTTCGCATGCTGTCTAATTTTATTTGCTGTATAATGACCTCCCCATTCCCAACAAATAAGATTATTTTTTTTAAAGTGCATGTACTCTTCCCGTACTTAGGCGGCAGTTGTTTTTGATCTTTGCTCATGCTATATATTAATTTAAATTGCTGTCAGTCCGATTGTCAAGCTCAAAAGATATCACTGGTTGAGAAGTTTACACTAGTAACCACCTGGCATTTCCTTTCATTATATGGTACCAAATTCATAATGCCCATGGTTAGCGTAATTTCCCTGTTGGTAGCCTCGCTAATCTGATCTAGTCTGCCAGGGTGTTAGCTTTTGAAAAACCTGACTACAGCTGTAGCATATTTAATTAGTATGTACATTGCAATGTCACATGATTCTTGAACATTGGAAGTGAGAACTAAAACTAGAAGGAATTGCTTACCCAGTGGTATTAATTGATTATGGCATATGGTACTGCACTTTTGTACAGGAGTATACTCAGTCATCAGGTAGTGAACAATCGTCAATACATCTCCTCTCTCTCATAATGGGGCATAATTTTTATTTGATCATGAGGTGCAGTAAGAAAATTGTGATGGAATATCTTTGTCATGGTTATTCATCTTCTAACTTGTCCATTCTAATGCACCCATATCAAATTTAAATAACATATATTACAAACGTATATTACTAAAGCATGCTGCTTTATCGCAGTTACATCTGATATATACTAACAGCTGCCTCGCTTGGCGCTCAGCATTAAGAGGTTAGTGTTAGGACTGGTCGGCCTGCTGTCAGGATAATGTGACTGGGTGGGACATCATGCTACATGTCTGTGGCATGATGCCCCAGTGCTAGACGTCACTATAAACTGTCACACTGCAGATATTGTAGCGATATGACTGAAAAATTGTTAAAGCTATGTTAAAAATCTAAATGACACACAAATGACATCTGATGTAAGTTAATTTTTAATACTGACGATCATGTAATTGTTTAAATTCCTTCTCAGTGTGGGATCCTATATTTTTTCATGCACAATCTCTTCCCCAAAATGAAATATGTTTTGCACATTATTTTTCATACTTTCGGAGAATTTTATTTTGTATGAAAAATTATGCGACATACGATAAAGCGATTTAGATGACAAAATCCATATATAATTTGATTTGGAGTATAATACGAAACAAAGATTTTCTAATGAAAAGGTGTCATCTTATAGGCCGGCAAGTACGGTAAAGGGACTTTTTTTCTGCAATTTGATTAGCTGTAAATGGTTACATAATACTGATAATGATCTTTTTTACACTTTGGTAAATTCTGGAGCCAGCTTTCGGTTTCTAATCCAGTTTCCATGGCTATTATTCTGGCACTATGTGAATAAGCTTATGAAAGAAAATTAAATACAACCTAAAATTAAAAATGTTCTTGAAGGAATCAGCTGATTTGATGATACAAAATTATAAGAATTAAATGAAAATTATTGAAGTGAGAGTGCTAATGTAAAATGAACTTTTTAGTAAATACCCAACCATGATTATTTAATCATAATCTGGTTATCACTTCAGACTCATGACCATAAGTGGTCATTACTGCAATCTTGTCAACCAAGGTGAACTACTGTGCATGTGTCTGGGCAAGGCAGTTCATTGCCTTTGCACAGTACAACCTTCATGAATTTATGTACTTTAACCATTCTTTTCACATTGGGATAAATATAGCACTCTGTGTAATTCTGTTGATAACAGAACCTTGCAGGACTAATGGAAGTTTGTGAAAAAATTCATAATAAACAGAAATTTATATACAGACAGTATGAATATTTAAGCCTGTATCTTGAGAAATATATGTGCAGTCATCCAAAAATATTCATGTTTTTGTCTTTTATGTCAGAATCATAATATATTGTCAGTTTTAAAAACATTTGTTTCATGTATTATTTATTCAGAAAACAAATGATTTTTATACACTTTTGAATTGCATATCTAGCTCAAATAAATGAAATATACACATACATACATATATATATATATATATATATATATATATATATATATATAAAGAATACAAATCATATGGCAAATAACAGTCCTTTCAAGTACACTGGATCCAGCAAGGGATCGTGTATGTCAGGGATTGATTAAGATAAATGCAATAAACTGACAATGAATAGTGCAAAACTAGTATCTAACTAGCCTGAGCACTTTCGACTCTTAATGAGTCTTTTTCAAAGGCAAATACAAAACATAGACAAGACAAACAAATAAAACACAAAAACCGTTGTTTTTGCAAAACTTTACATGGCTGCTTCTACAGGAATTAAACCTTTAAATGTATTGTTTCAACTAGTTTATTTCAACTTGTTGCAGATGCTTGAAAATACGTTTGTTGACCTAGAAATCAACGAGCCTTAACGACATCTGTTGTTTTATGTAAATTTGTGTAAGTGCAAATTATATAAACTGCCACACTGCAGACATAGCGATGTGACCGAAAATTGTTAAAACTACATTAAAAATTAGTACCTCATGTATTTTCTGATATTTTACTTGATCCCTTGGAAATTCATAATGTCTTCCAGAATTGGAGGTCCAGATTTTGAGGTCATAGGGCCACAGTGTCCCTTGCCCTTGGTATCCAAGTTGTGAAACTGAGTATAAAAGATTATTCTAAAGTGGTTACATAAAGGAAAAAAAACAGTAAATTGTTATAATGTTCAGTCTGTTTATTTCTTGAAAAGTTTTTGTGGACTGCTGTGAAGTATTATGCAAAGCAAGAAAACTCCAGCAAAGCTGCATGAAATGTTTATGCACTTTCACATGCATTTAAATAATATTTAAGCTTGCAATGATAACAGCAGCTGAAAATTGTTGCATTTTGGATGTTTTGTTTAAAAATTTCACTTAAGTATTCCACATCTAGCTGAAATGTAGTTCCTTACATAGACTGAGAATCAATAGCAAAGTCCACAGATCACAGCTGACTTGAATGATGTCATGTGCATAGAGTGTACTGACTGAACTTGTCTGACATCATGGAGATTTGTTGCAAAGAATACTTCATTCACTAAGGTGACAAGAAATTTGTTCTTTTTATATTTTTGAGTGACTCGCTTCTCTAAGCTAACACACAGCATTATTTCTGTTAATTTCTATCACAAATTTTAAGGGAGAACATCAGTTGCACCTCACTCCATCATTTTCTTTTGAGTACATATTTTGAAATCATTGTTCATATATGCATCCTCTTTGTAATGACCTTGCATTGCTTGGCAATTTTAAACTCATATGTGTCAGTGTTATTTTATGCAACACTACATTCATGACACTCTATCATATCAGAAACAGTTCTTGTGTTCATTCGTGTGTAATTCCTTGACATTGCTATTAAAAATGTTTCATTTTTACCAGCTTAATTATATTTGGGCGTTAATGGTTGGTCTGCTCCTTCATTTTATCACACAGTGCATTTATTTCCAGAATGATACATTTTTACTCTAACATCCCAAAGTATAGTTTAGGTGTCACTATCAGTAAACCAGTCTGTTCAAATGGCAGATGAAGCACGGTGAATGTCGACTTAATCATGTTTGCATTAATTACAAGGAAATGCATGTTCAGTCACAAATGGAACAAGTATCACCAGTACATATGGATTAGAGAGTTCAAATGGGACAATCCATAGCAATGTGTGCTTTTTTTGTCTAATGAGTCATTAGACTTGGGGAAAATGGAGGAGGATACCCAGTCTTTGCCCATGAGAAACAGAATCACTAAATGTTAGCAAGTGCTTTAGAATCCTTTGAAAGTCATTGATGACTTCATATTTTAACATAGATTCTGAGAAATATGATTCAAGTTAGCTGCAAATCCCTCCCCTCCCCTCTGCTGATGCATCTGTTGGATCAAAAGTATATTTAGACCAGGTCTCCCTCCCAGGTAATCACAGTTAAAGCCAGCAGACTCAGTGAGAAGGCAGAAGCCATTGAACAATTAACATTTATCATTTAGACAAAGCGTCCTAGGAATGATCTAAAGAAAAAACCAGGGATTAAAAAATCGGGAAGAAAAACTTTATAATATGGTAGAATCATCGAGGAAGTCAATTTTTGAGCTTGGACATAACTAGTAAGATACACTACAATGATTTGACAAGAACGCGTGCATACAGAAAATTAATAATGACAGTAATTTTATTGATGGTGCCATTGTTGTATATATATGTTGTTTATATTTCAGGACCTAAATTTTTCATGCTTTATTTTATAATTTGCAAGGGGATTGAACACAATGCAGTAAATGAGGTTTTAGAATTCAACTTTTTCAGCAGGTTAATTTAAGAAAGTCGTTGAAAAAATTACAAGAAGAATCCATGAGAAGTCCTTAAGTTAGGTCCAGAGATTTTGTATGAACCAGGTAAATCAGCTACACCAAAACTAGGGCAGTGTGATCTATTTGTCACACTTAAGTGACTTTTTAGCAGCGTTTGTTTCATGGCACCCTAAATATCTTTGACCTCATTTTATTTTTACTCCTAAAATTGGCATCTGGCTGCATTGCAGAAAGAAAACTCAGCCATTCCAAAAGTTACTGTGATCTCATTTTCATGTTTGAGTGAAATTTCTTTTTTTTTTGTTGAGCCATTTGTTGGTATTTTTAACCATTTGTTCACTGCATGGTCTGTCTGTAACCCTATTATACCTAGACTAATCAGACTTGTTTTGACCTTGCATTGATGAAGCTTGATTTATTGATGTATTTTAATGAATAGTATATTGCAGTAAACGTGTCCCTCCACCACATGATGGATCATTTGTTAGCATAGGCTCACAACCAGTAGGTAATGAGTTTGAATCCTTCCCAGACCAGTAAATAGCTGTTATGGTGGATCTCTATGCAAGGGACTTAATTTCCATTGTCTCAGCATCAGTCCTCTGTAACAGTCCTATATCGTCTGCCACTTCAGATGAGCTCCTGTTAGCATGAGGATTTGTATATATGATTAAACACCAGGTATAATATTTATTTGAAATGTTTCAAATGAACTCTTGAGAGTATAATGACAGAACATATTTGCACAGAAAATGAGATTATCTCTTCACTTGTATAAAAAAAAACTTAATATCACTGTTTCTTCTCTGTTTGGGGAGATAATAAGTTAAAAAATGGTTCAATCTCTTCAGATAACACCTTTGTAGCTATTGGTTGTATTTTGTGCAGAAGATTGGAATGATATATGTTGTTTAGACAGTATTTAACTGAGCTAAAATAACACGTTTACTTTTGTGTTTCTGAAATTGGATAATTCAGTTTGGGTGGACTTTCAGCACTTAAAACTTCCTGTAGATCAGTTCCTGAAAATTTTCAAATTAAGACAGGATTTTTAACCACTTTTAACATATTTAGGTGTATTCATTGTAAAGACTGTAACAGGCAAGCTGTATGTTTGTGGGTTTTTTTGGTTAAACTACTGACTTGTGAAGATGTTTATGGAGATGGTAGTAAACTACATTCTCCAGAAAAGCAATTAATTACTTTATAAAGTATTAATTCCATTGTCATGGATTATACAAGTGTAGAAGACCTCATATTTAAATTTATCTATGATAACAACTTTGTTATTTGTGAATGAAAAATGCATTTTTGAGGAAGAGGAAGCACACTGATATTCTTAGGCAACATAGACTAATACCTAGACATACCATAACATGAGCTTTTATTGATGTAATTTGTTTTTAAAAAATTGCAGTAGAAATGGATTATTTCTTCACATTTTTGTCAAGCCTGTGTTAGTGGGAAGCAAGATACAGCAGTCTATTTTGGGGATGGAGGCAGCATTACCTGCTTCTCAAGGTTTTGGTTAAAATTTTTCATATTGATTTTCTAAACCCCTTGATAAATTCCCATGAATCTTTATGAAACAAGGACCATTCATTCTATGACTTGCATGCTTTGCCCTTTTACCTTGGGGCAAAGTTATTGTAACACAAAATTTGTATTCAATTTAGATTTTGGTTAAAGATTTTCTCTTGCTTATATATCCTAAACCTTTGATGAATTTTGTTATTGGAAGAATCGTTGTAAAGATAAGACAATGCTGAAATTTCGACCATGGGTCAACTTCACATGTTTTATAGCAATGCTTTAACCACTGTTTGACATGCAGGCCTGGACCTTCTTGGTAGACTTGACAAGTTGAAATGCTTATTGATGCACATTCATGTTAATAATATTATTTCATCCATCTGTCCATCCATACAAAACTAAATTTTGTTCCAACAAAATAACTTTACTGGAAATTGTTGGATTTTAACCAAATTTAGTATGCAGCTTTATGTTAATAAAAGTCTACAGAGTTCAATTATACAGCTTTCTCTGTCATCTTTTAGATGTATCATGACCTCTGATTGTTTAACACCTTCATTTTCATTTCCACAGCTTAACTTTCCCAAGGATGGTTGGACGTCAGTGAAACTTGGAATACAGCTATTTACTGATGAGACATTGAATATTTTTGTTTTCTAGTGTTATATGACTTCATTTACAAGAGTTATGCCCATTTTTGCCTGTTGTCTTGACTTTGGTTTCCATGGCATGACTTTACCAAGGCTTGTGGTATAAACCAGCTTACACATGGGGCTTTATATTGGCAACACCTTGAATGAGCTTTATTTCCTACAGTCCATGACAGTATTTGCTGGAGTTATGGCACTTGATTGGCCCCAGCTCATTTGGTTCCACAGATTAACTTTTATAAAGAATATTAGATTACACCCGTATTTTTCATGCCCAATTAGATTGATGAGATCTTGAATGAGTTGGGTTTTCAGTACTACTCACCCTCACTTAGACAAGTTATGTCCCTTGATTGGAAGATGGGTTTCACAATACAAGTTCCTTTTTGTAAGGCCTGCTGAGCAAATATGTAGTGAGTTGGGCCATTTGCAGTGCCCCCATTACTAATAGTTCTAGTTGATTTTTTATGTCTTTTTCTAGGAGTGGTTTGCCAAAGGTGGTCATTATTTTGTGGGTATCATCATAAGTCCATATAATTTTCCAAAAATTGGCCCAAGATCTGATGTTTGCTGCCTTACAGTAGGGGAAGAAGTACATGACATTTACAAGTGCAGTAAGTTTTTCTTTACCCTTTCCATTCATTAAACATATTCATTATATGTCATTTTATGACTTGTCTATATGTCTGTGAAGATAAGACCTAATTTTTCACACCCTAAGCTGTCACAGTGTACACTTTTTTGACAGATTGTTATGTCCATACTAAATTCGGTGGAGGGGTCATATAGTGTTACCCATGTCCATTCATCCTGTCCATCAGTCCCACATCCCCTCATGTCAGTCTGTCATGAATTTCATTGTAGTGCAGTAGCTTTTGAAAGAGTTTATGGATGGTAAACATATTTGGTTTAAAGCTTTAAATTACAAACACCACAATTAAATTATATCTTCAAAATCTGAAAAGATTTGAAAGAGTTATTGCCCTACTTCAAATGATAACTTTGTTTTTTGCACTCAGAACTAAGCTGTCTTCTGTTACACCATATTGCAAGGGCATCTGTGTTATATGGATATCCTTCTTGTTGCATTGGCATCAAAGTGCTTTATATACTCACTTATAAGCTGAATAAGTTAGAAGAAAATAAAAGCTTGGAAGAAGGGAGGTTGGCTTATCAACGGGACAAGGTCTAAACTTGAACATATGTAAGTTTTGTTGTTGACTACCGGTATATACTGTTATTGTAGATCGCTGAGGAACAAGATCACAGTCCTAACTTGAACCCCCAAAAACCTCCAGTACTGAAACCCCATGTGAATATCCATCAATTCATATGGAGTCACAATAACAAGATTTTCAATTTGGCTGGACTTATGGGTTGGCTTATGTGCGGGTCATGCACTTTTTAATGTTTTACCTATTCAATATGGGTGGGTGGGTGCTGGCTTTATATTCAAACAGGCATATATGTCAGTATAGTTGGCAGCCATGTTTTGTTTAAATCAAATTTATGACATGGCTTTGTCTTAAATTTGCAACAGTACATTATAACCTGATTGTGAGAATTCTAGTATATAGATGATCAAGTTTGGTATAGGTTACTTAGGGCCAGGGGATTGGAGGAAGAGGTTGCATCGCTAATTGTAAGAAAGATCATTGATTAAGATTTAGTCTTTAAAAAGTTTCAAAAAGAGTTAATATGTTCACATCAAATGACATTTATTAGTATATTTTTATCATGAATTGAAACATTAAGAGACACAATTGTGCATTCTCTGTTCCTTTCTATTAGTTCAGGCTATTTTTATGGCTTTTATTTCAGATATCCCGTACAGGTTTGAATACTCTGTTCAGGGAGAACATGAGGACCTAGAGATATCTCTGCTAACAAAAGCCAGGAGCCTGGTTTCTCAGTATGCCAGCTATGCGAATCGTGTGGATCTGTCTGCAGTGCACAGAGCAACACTGAGATTAACTCGCCTTGACAAGGTTAGATAAAGGAAAAGTTAATAGAGAAAATGCTTGCTTGCATCTGTTCAATTCACTGCTTTTTTAAAAATATTTTTCTTGAGGCCCCATCAGGAGTGTGGAAGAACATATAAAATGACTCTTGTCTGACTTTCCATTAAACCATCGGTCATACCTTGGTTTAGTTATGCAGTAAGAATATGGAATATGTACATTGCAAATGAGGACTGGGCATTCATGTTCAGTGAACACATTTTGATTGTAATACTTGGTTTAATTTCCCATAGAGAACATCATTGTTGCAAAATTCTGAAAATGACACAATGAACATGGTAGGATTGGTCCCATTCTTAACAATGCTAATATTTCATCCTATAAAAATTATATGAAAGTTCATACAATTGATGAATTAAAGTTGTGCAGACTTCAGATTGCATTTGAAAGGAGCTCTCCAAAAAGGCATCAGAATTTGACGATTTTTTTTAAACTTGCCAGGCCATGAGGTCAGTCTGGTATGGCCATGTATCTGTCATCTGTTGTGCATCATGCATCAGTGAACAACCTGTTTTCAAATTCATGTTTTAAAAAAACCCACTTCACCAATTACAACAAATTTGGACTATCACAGACCAGGATTTGATACATTTATTTTATAGGTGTACAAGGAGTTCAAGAACATAACACTCATACAACCATACATATTAATGATGGATTCTATCACAATATCCCCGCGCTTTTTTAAAAGTGCAGTGATAATAATAATAATAATAATAATAATACACAGTTGGACAAATATAATACTTACATGCTGGGTAAGTGGGAACTGTTTGAATCCTCATTTTATACATGAACAGTGACATATGTCATGTCTAGTGTTTATACAGATAGGACCACTCATCAAAGTAAACAATAAGAGACTCCCATCCCAACTATCAATGATGTAGTATCCAGTGCATGTGCAAATAGGACTGCTGTTCAAAGTAAGCACTTACTCTTCTATAGATGAACAGCTAAATATACAGTACCCAGTACGTAGCAAATAGGACCACTCTTCAAAGTAAACAAAGAGATACCTCCCTCCCCCCAGCAATTTTTTTTTCCTGTTTTTGATCGTGTCATTGTGAACGAGGGATAATAAGAGGTAGTGATGTTAGGGATGATGCATGTACTTGAAAGAAAATAGAGTTGAAATGCCAAGGCGGAATGGCTAATGAAAAACAAAAACAGAATGAAACACAAATGAATTTTATGAATGAATTTGCAATTGATTATATTCAAGCTGCTGTTACATTTTCATGGTCAAAAACTCTTTCACATGATAATCCATAGTCAAAAACCTTTTCACATGATAATCTGTAGTCACAAACCCTTTCACAAGATAATCCATTGTCAAAAACCCTTTCACATGATAATCCATAGTCAAGAACCCATTTGCATGATAATCCATGGTCGAAACCATTTTACATGATAATCCATAGTCAAAAACCCTTTCACATGATAATCCATGGTCAGAAACCCTTCACATGATAATCCTTGGTCAAAAACCCTTCACATGATAATCCTTGGTTAAAAACCTTTACACATGATAATCAGTGATCAGATTCCTTACCAAGACAGTAATTTTTACCCTTACAACGTGTGATGTGGACATAAACAGCAACTTCCATTGATGTGATGTCATCACCACCAGTGGTTTTATCTGTAATTCAGTATTGAAGAAAATACAGTAAGGGCTATTCCATTTAAACATCCATAGTACCCAAGGAGGGCACTTTTTTAAAATACATGCCAGGGTACTCGGGTTACTCAGAGAGTTAATATGAAAATGATACAAAGTTAAAAATTGCATCTATGGGTGACTACTCCAAATTAAAAGTGCCTTCCCTCTCCGTTGATGAATCTGTATTGAT
This sequence comes from Megalonaias nervosa, assembly GCA_016617855.1. NCBI lineage: Eukaryota > Metazoa > Mollusca > Bivalvia > Unionida > Unionidae > Megalonaias > Megalonaias nervosa. The sequence goes on from JAECUM010001559.1 coordinate 54,425, forward strand.
TATAAAGGATGCTGAAAAGTTAATAGATTTTCAGTTTAGTATGTGAAGATTTTGGATTAACCACTGGAACTCTTGTATTGCTTGGGGTGAAAAAATTCAAAGCTGCAGGAGATGACTATTTCAGCACATTATAGACTATACATGGCAAGCAGTGTAGCTGGTGGAGGAAGAACCCAGAAACCCCCCAGGAAGAACCACTGACCCACGGGCAGCTATGGGAAGCTTTCTCACGTACCCACATTTAGTCCGAGACTCGAAGTCATACCAACAGATGTGAAATGGCAGCGATCCATAATGATGAGTGCATTAGATCACTCAACCATGCAGGGCGCCCTTATCTATGTAAATATTGCCCTGGTGCCCTCTAAGATATGTTATTGATGGTCTGGGAGCACTTTGTACTTGTGCTGCAGATTATAGGCTAAAGAGTAGGCATAGAAACTTGAATCTCTTGTTGTTCCAGATGAAATGTATATCATTTTAATGATCTTTGTATGCTAATGTCAGCATCTTTACGCACCAGACTGGTAAGAAATCTGCCTCCTGAATAAAGTTGAATGCAGTTTTGTAAAGTTTGAATCTTGAAGTTAATGGTCTGAACAAGGCAAATAACTGGTTTGAAATTTAGAATTGATCTCATTTCTTGCAGTAATTTTGGTACCAAAAATATGGTGAAAATACAGACTGAAGTGTATGGGGACCTACAGGAAATGCATTTTTTCTGTAGTTAAAAGTTTATTTCAGTCTGTTTCTAGTAGCTGTAGCTCTTTATTATGGTTGTTTATTGACCACATCCAGTGAATTGGTGATTCCTGTGCTGACTTTAGCCATGTGTATGACTTGTCTGTCGGCACAGACAAATATGTCAGTGTCCTGCGAGGAAGAATTTATATGATGCCATACAAGTAGGTATGGCATGATATTGTTGAAGCATCTGTGGGAATCCCAGTGTGTATTATAGACATGAATACAAATAGTCTAAATTTCTCCAGTGCAGATTTTGGCCTTAGCATCTTCTACTGTCTTGAGACGATGCTGGTCCCCATTATGCAGCTCACCATGAATAACAGCAGAATAAGTGATAGAGTGTATCTTTACATGTGCAAGTGAATCACTAGCAATTTTATCATTCAAGGTGGTTTTTGTTTTTAATCTTAAAGATCAGGTAAATGCAATCAGTAGACACCTATTTCGAAAAATGGTAAATATATACTGCTACTGCGTACATGGTCCTGACTTAGGTAAGACTCGGATAGTTATCATTGGAATGGGGGTTTCTCTTTGTTTACTTTGAAGAGGGGTCCTATAAGCACATGCACTGGATACTGTATATTTAGCTGTAAATCTACAGAAGAGGATGATGGGTAATAACAATAATTATAATAATTTATTAAGAGGGCAACTCAGTAAAACACTATTCTCCCTTGGTTCCCTTGACTAAAATGATGACCTTGATCATATTTTGTAGGTCATCCTGGAACTTTGAAGTTTATTTCCATAAAATATATTCCTAGCAGTGATCGAAAGTTACCACTCAGAAGCTAGTATTTAGGCTTTTGTCAACAAGAGTTTAAATATGTATTGTAATGGACTAAATCCATCTATAGATTGAGATATTTGGATAAAAGTTGTTCAGTAGGTGGTTTATTTGGACAAGTATCATTAAAAAGAGATAATAATTGAAATACTGGTATACAGTCTTGTGTCATTAACAAGAGATAATAATTGAAATACTGGGACACATTCTTGTGTCATTAAAAAGATAATAATTGAAACACTGGTACACTGTCTTGTGTCATTAACAAGAGATAATAATTGAAATACTGGGACACAGTCTTGTATCATTAAAAAGAGATAATTATTGAAATACTGGTACACTGTCTTGTGTCATTAACAAGAGATAATAATTGAAATACTAGTACACAGTCTTGTGTCATTAACAAGAGATAATAATCAAAATACTGGTACACAAATCTTGTGTCATTATTAAGGGATAATAATTGAAATACTGGTACACAGTCTTGTGTCAATAACAAGAGGCATGGTCTTTTTTCTCTTTGCAGATGATGGATTCCCTTGAACAGTACTTAACCGAGGAAGAAAAATTTAAAAAATCTAAGACCCTTCAAGAGATCCGGACTTTGTTTTCTGAAGCATTTTCTGCTCATTCTGAAGATAGCACTGACTTGGTCTCATGACCCTCTGTAATGACTGTAATACTATTAAAATTCATGCCATAGGAAAATTTATTCCAAAGAACAAAAACCAGTGATCCAGCTGATAGCATTCTGACATGGTTTTAAAGATCTAAGGTCTTGAGTCAGGTTTTAGTTTTAGCATGATTACAGAAACAAGTATAAATGGATTTTTATCAAACTCAGTTTGCAGATATATCAGAAGAACACATTAAATGATATTACTTAAGTAACCTGACTACTTTATTAATTATAGATGTAACTAAATTTAGAATGTGGATTTATCTTAAGATTATCTAAGACAAATTCGTTGATTTTCTGTCATTGATATCAGCTTCCAGGTGAAAGGCTGTGACAAAGAATTTGGTACTGCACTTACAGGTATCTTGTGAATATATATTAGCTGAAACACTTAAGAAACTATTATTGTTACCAGATTTGGAATGAAGAGAAGAATCAGACATATCATGGATTCCAGGAAATTCTTTTTGGCCACTAGAGCATCAATCCCTTCAGGATATTCATGTCATATTTATAACCCTTTTTAAATTTTTTGGTCAACAGCCTCATTTATTTCTGACTCAAAATATGTGTTCTCTTTATTTTTTTTTTTTTCTTTTTATTTACTGTCATTGTGTATGTCAGAAAAATATAAAAATGGAATGTGTTCAATTTATAAATATATTAAACAGTGGTTGACTAAAATTCTGCAGTCATGGGTTGGCAGGTTTTATTAGAGGCTGAGATCACAGACATTAAAGCAGGAACAAGAGACAGTGAAAAACACCAATGTATTGTAATAGAATAGATTGTAAAGACTGTTGACATATCACAAACTTGTTCTAGTAAGGTGCTCTACTAATATTACTATGTTAAACAACAGAGGCCATAAAAGGTCATTATTCCAGTATTGTTTTGTCCTTGTTTCTTTTTGAGTTTGTAAAAGGGTTGATAAATTGGAAATTCAATCCTGATCATCAATAATTTTATTATTCCAATTGAACCCAATGTAAATATCTGCATTTAACAACTACACTATGTAACACAATTTTTGTTCCTGGGTAGTAGGTGTTATTTTGTAATTGCTTATGCCTAAAAAGTATAGAAAATGGCTATTATTCCCCACAAACTTTGCTTCTGTGACCAGGACAGTGATATTTTGAAATTTACCTAGTATTTCCAATGAGAAAATGGGCGAATTTGTGTCCTTTTGTTCACATAAAGTCAGAAAAAAACAGCATACGAATCAAAATTAACATGTATTTATACTAAAGTAATACAAAAATGACCACAAAAGATTTAGAAGGGAGTAGTTTTTCAAGATTTACGATTATACTGTAAATCACTTTCACGAATCAGCCCCCAGATGTAGTCTCCCATCATGGTCTCATTATACTGTCCTTGGTAGCAGTGTTCAAAGTCCAGTATATCCTGGTGGAAGCGCTCACCTTGCTCCTCTGAGTACACTCCCATGTTCTCCTTGAATTTATCAAGATGAGCATCAAGGATATGGACTTTGAGGGACATCCTGCAGCCTATTGTGCTGTAGTTCTTCACCAGAGTCTCAGCCAACATCACATAGATTTCAGCCTTGTGATTGCCCAGGAAGCCCCAAACCACTGCGACAAAGCTGTTCTAAGCTGCTTTCTCTTTACTAGTGAGCTTCTTGGGGAATTCATTGCACTCCAGGATCTTCTTTATCTGTGGTCTGACGAAAAACACCAGCTTTGACCTTTGTCTCAGACAGCTTAGGGAACATGTCTTGAAGGTACTTGAAGGCTGCTGACTCCTTATCTTGAGCTCTGACAAATTGTTTCATAAGGCCCATTTGATGTGCAGTGGTGGCATCAGCACCTTCCGGGGGTCCACCAGTGGCTCCCACTTGACATTGTTCCTCCCCACAGAGAACTTTGTCCCACAGAGAACTTTGTCCTCTGTGGCCAGTCCTGCCTGTGGTAGTGCGCCTTGGTGTCCCAGCTGTCCCAAAGGCCAAGATAGCAGGGAAACGTGGTAAAACCGCCTTGGAGACACATCTGGAATGCCACCATTTTGAAGTCTCCGATGACCTCCCAGCCGTACTCATCATAATTCAAGGCGTCCAGCAAGGTCTTGATGCTGTTGTAATTCCTGTTTGAGGTGCACCGGATGAGCAATATGAGGCTCCTAGATAAGCTGTCAATGAAGAGGTGCCACTCATTCTGGTTACAGGTGATTCCGATTGCCTACAACAGACTGGTCACATTGTGGCAGAAGCAGAGCCAAATTTGATGGGTGAAGAAGCTGGATAAAGCTTGGTGACGCTTCCTTTGATCTGTGACTTGCACACTTTCATCCAAGAAGTTCCATTTCTTGAGCCTAGACGTCAAGTCGTTGAGGTCTTTTTGGTTTGGGTAGTATGGGTTTCTCTCCTCAGCTCCACCTCTGAAATTGTCATCTCGATCTACAACGTCTTCCTCGCTCTCTGACTTGCTGCTTTCTTCTAAAGACAGCTGCTCTCTCTCCTAAGGAGTGGGTACGGGGAGCTCAGGGCAGTGTGGCACCAGGGTGATGGATGAAGGAAGGTCTGGATACATTATAGCAAATGCCTTCTTGCCAGTTTGACATTTGGAAGGGTCCACCATGCAGAAGTAGCAGTTGCTTGAGTGGTCAGTGGGTTCCTGCTAAATTCTTATGATAGCTAACTTCATGGCTCTCTTTTCCCCTCTGTACCATCCTACAAAAATACATTTATTTCACCCATGACTAATATGTAAGAGATTCTTGCAACATTTATCATATATGATAAATTTTTTCAATAACATTGAAAATTGTAAAACATTTTAAAATTAAAACTTGTATAATTTTAACAAATTTTATAACATAAAATTCTGAGCAACAATTGTCCATCTTACCCTCCAGAGTTTTTTTGCAGTGCTCGCATGTGAAATGAGGTGCTCAGGGTTTGTCTTGATGCCTGACAGGCATGCCGAAATATGCCTTGCAGGCCTCACACATCTTAGCAGATGCTTCCACAGAGTACTTTTTCACTCTTGTCTTGATAAACTGGCTGCAGACAAAGCAAAATGTGCCTGCCGGATGCTTGCAGCCTCTTGATGCCATCTCAGATAAATGCAGATATGTATCCACTTAGGTGGCTGTAACTAAACTGAACTGGTGGGCTTAAGGCCCCTGTATTTATATTACTGGAAAGTTCTAGAAGTTACTCCAAGTTTACTCAGCACTGAATCTATCTGGAATGTTCTGGAAAATAGGTAAATTTCAAAATATCACTGTCCTGGTCACAAAAGCAAAGTTTGCGGGGAATAATAGCTTTTTTCTATACTTTTGAGGCATAAGCAATTAGAAAATAACACTTACTACCCAGGAACAAAAAAAAAAATTTGTTACATGGTGCTATTTGCCATCCTCCCTCACCCCATTACAGTTACCAGTTCTTGAAGCTGCATCTATGGTACGAAACCATTATTCTTGTGAAACTTGGTATCAAATACGATCTGCCTACCAGAATCAGTGTAACAGGAATTCATCATCAAGCAAGCCTATTATCTTTGAAAGTGTGACTTTTGATGCATACCCCCTTGGGCTTCTACCAGAATATGAAACCAAAGTTACTAATGATTCTGTTATTGGTCACAGTGACCTAGTAAGGATACTTACTGAGAATAGTCCTATCACCCATTCATGACTTGCATGACCAGTAATAGAGTTCTTGTCTTTAAGAAACCATCAAATCCACATTGAACACCATATGTGGAGATATGGGTACATGTGCACAACTGAAAATTCTTTAAATCTACCTGCAAAAAAGACAGAAAGATAAATAAAAATGAGCAAAACTGAGGTTAGGGCTGCTTCAGTGAAACATACATGGAACCTAGGGAAGGCACGTTTAATGTGGGGTACTCACCTCTAGATGCAATTTAGAATTTTCTTATCATTTTAATATGAACTTGGTGAAATCAATGTACCCTGGCATATATTTATTAAAAAAACCTGCCTTCCCTGGGTACCATGTATGTTTAAATGAGACGGCCCTTAAGGCATAATAACACAAACTTGTAAGACAAGACTTCTGTGGAAAACATCTTATATGTGAATTTTTCTTAGATGTGTTACTAGTGTCTAACCTGCAAAGAATGGACTTGGAAACATAATGTTCATGATACATCGTCACTACCAGACAAGTGATGACTATTTTTTACAATATGCTTCAGACAGATTTGAAGGGACATATTTCATTTGTATTCTTTCCCTTTTATCTGGTTATATTGAAAGGTATCCGTAGGGATCAACATGCTGCTACAGCATTTTATGACAAAAATGATAGAAATAATGTTGTGAACAAGTTGACTTATCAAAGAGGCTCAGAAAAAGAGTTACCTTCCTTTAGAACAGGCACATTATGCTAGGAGTAGTACTCATTTAATATAGCAGTTCCTATAGAAAAGCTAAGTTCTCTGAAGAAATAGACTGCAAAGTAATTTTTGCAATTTCAAATGCCAGTTGGTCTTTTCTGTTTTATAAATTACTTCTGTTTAATATTATTTTATATCAGAATTCATCACATCTGAATGTCTAAATACATAAGAACAAAATTGCAATGTTTCTTGAATCCCTCATCATAAAGGTTTCATTAACTCTGATTGAAGTTTTCTTTAACATCATTTACCAGAAACCAGTTTTAGAGTTAACTATGTTTCTTTATTAATAATTTCTCACTCATAATACATTCACGCAAATCCAGCCCCTCCCATGCTAAGAAAGATTTTAATCGGATCTTTTGACTTGTTTTAGCAGTAAGACACAGACTAGGGTTGGCACAGAACCATGAATGGATGTGGTATTAATAAACGTCACAACTGTAATCCAGTAGAAATACAGTAACCTGCATCATTATGAACTGCTGTTTGACTTTGTAAGGTAGCCTGTTGCACTGCTAATGTAGGTCTCACCAGGTTAAATTAAGCTTTTGGGAATGAAAGCTCAGAGGGATTAGAAGCTAAGAATGTCATATAAGACCTTCACCCCATGGCTTCATTGATGTCAGTCAGGAAAGAGGTTAACACAAATGCTATATAGTGAGTGGTTGCTCTATCCTCATGAGTCAGCATGCATACAAAATTCATCTTAAGTTCATGCTTTGTAAGTGGAATGGATAGCCCAATGGATGCAGTATGAAAGATCTTGAGCAGAACTATAGTTCCTTCCTACTTTGAGTGGTAGGAACAAGCATGATCTTCATCTTCTGTTTGGGTCAGTATGTTTCAGATACCATTTCAGTGCCCTAATTGGATCCTGAAGATGCCTTTAAGAACAAAGGTCCAAGAGAAGATTTTGGATTTTAAGACAAAAGGCTGATTTCAAAGAGTGGCAGAGTGTTCTTATCAACGAAGCCAGGAAACATGAGAGAATCCAAAACATTGAAACAGAAGTCCATGTTGGGTTGACTAAGGTAAAAATTTCACCAATTCTGTATGCTAGAAAGCAAATCTTCTATGAAAGGTGAATCAGGGAGACTATGGAAGTGGCTTGAAGGATGCCTTGTCCAATGCTATCAGAACCACCTGTAGGTTTTGTTTTGGACAAAATGCCAAGGTAAATTGAAATCAACTTAAATATGAGAGATCTTTATTCTGGACAATGTCCATCATTTCATAATGGCAAAACATGACTTTTCCTATTTGAGGGAGCAGTCAGGATTCCCTTGTTTTCAGAATGAGTTTGGGAATAAGTGGTGTTGGGGAAACGTCATGTATATTGAGACCACCCCAGTTTGTGGGGAAGAAGATATAGGACTGGAAATATGAAGATTGGGTTCTTGACATTCCACCTTGTCGCAAAGAAGCCCACAAGGGATCCACTCCTTTGGGAAGAGATTCAACCAAAAACTAAGAGGTGAATCGACCATTATGTGTGAAGTGGTTGATTTTAACTTGATAGGTGAGTCCACTAGGACATTCAGTCTGCCTGGAATGTGGTAGACTTGAATATGGATTTACGAACAATGACATGAAAATCCCAAACAGGAAGGCAAAGATCTGGGGGATTGGTAATCCCTTGTCTTCTCAGATAATTGACAAGTCAAGATATCATAAAGAATCAGGATGCCCTTTCCATCTCATATCTCTTGTTATGATCAAAAGACATTTGTTATGGCTTTTATCTTCAGGAGGTTGACGTGCATGGAGCATTATTGAAGGGACCAAACTCTGTTCACTTTTTGAAAGGAGGGCTGGAGATGAACATTCCAGGTAGTCAGTGCGTCATGTTTGTGGATCACAAGTTTTGGCACTATATCCCAAAGTGGGATGCCTATCATACACCAAGACGGGTTCTACTATTTGATATGATGAGACCTCGTGTAGTCTAAAACTAAAGTCACTTTGTCTAGTGGGCAAAGTTTAAGCTGCCACTGGGATAGTAGGGGTTTCATGAAGCAGTGGCCCAGAACAAATATACCAAGAGGGCAAGGAAATTCCTGGGCAGAAATTATTAGCAATAAATGGATGGAAAAACCACTAAGACAATTTTCAAGGCATATTCTTGAGAGTGTTTTAACCCAGATGGATGATGTGCTTGGATGGAATAATATCAGGTTTGTCCCTATTGACACAGAATCCAAGGAGGAGCAAGACATTCTCTAAGTTATCTTCCATGTTCAACTGTATGTGGATTTTTCAGTATTTTTGAAGCAGTCTTATTTTCATTTTCAATTTTATTTTGTTCACCTTCCATTTTTTGCAAGGAAATGTGGAAGATTAACTCAATATCAATCCTACTTGGAAGAAAGGTTAATTCTAAGTCATCATGCCAATGGCAACATGTGCAATTCACAATTTTCAATGTTACTTTAAGTAGTGTAAAAATAATATGAAACATAACTGCAGGAAAAAAATTAAAAAATTAATGCAAAGAATGTTCTGAATCACAAAATGTTAAATATGCAACCGACTTTAATCAGAAAAAAAAACAAAAAAAATTACACAAAGTAGTAAGGTGGAGAGAAGAGCAGTTTGCGGGTAAATAAATACAGCAAAGAATACATGAAACAAGGTACCACAATGATGAAAACTACAGGATATTACACTGAACATGAAACATGATTTTACAAGCCCAATACAAAATGTTAAATATGATATGACATTGAAACTGTTCAGTGTTCTATCAATTTCTTCCATAGCTACATTTTACAAAGTGTGAACATTTTAGTCATGGTAATTTAGACATGGACTATTTCATCATTTCTAATAGTGAGAAACAATAAAATGCTTTCACTGCATATAACATTGATCCCAACTTGAAAGACAAAAATCCAGTGAAGTATCCAATCCTATTTGATGTAATTATCTTTCATTTCATTTTATAAAATCTTTAAACTATTGATTGGAATAGTCTGCTAATGAATGTGGATACAGTATAGATTACTACACCAGGCAATGATTTCGAAATCTTGGCAGATTTTGTACTGATACAGATCATATGTCTTCTTGATTATTATTAACAAAGTTTCAAATTTTTGTTCTGTAAAAAAACACGTCTCTTTGGGACAACACCGCTTTCATCATTTTACCTTGCAAGTGAGATTTCACTGATCAACCAGATAAAAGTTACACAGTTGCTCTCTGTATCTGACTACCTTTGGCTGATTCATAGACATTGGTATAGCATCTCTCGTTATTTTCGATCATTCTTTGTATCTTATTTTTAATGACTTCCTTATTTTGTTGCCTGTATTTTTTGTTTGTGTATATTTGCTTTAACATGTTGGTGGAAATATCTGTGTTTATTGTTTCTGCCACATAAACACTTAAATGTCTAGTCATTAAATTCTTCCAGCATGTAAAAAATACGCTTTTTACCTTCAGTCAAGCTTCTTCCTAAACAGACAATATCAACAAACTTAGTATCTTGAATTCTGATCTTTGAATACCAGAGTTATACCATCTTCCAAAAAGACTGAATACTGGAAGTGGAATTTATTGGTGTAGTGATTTGTTTACTTGACTATGCATGGGTTTCGCCCGTGCAAAATAAGAATTATTTTAATTTCACTAAGGTCCAATACTCTCTCTCTCTTTACCTACTACGACAGATGCGTGGGCAGAAGTTGTTACAATATCATTGACTCTAAAGCATGGAGACACTAGTTCCATGTTCCATTGCTTGCTGGAGGCACGGTAGCTCAGCGGTTGGCTTGAGGGACTCACGAACGAAAGGCTCCATAGGTTTAACACGGGGATGGTATATGGAGACAGAAGTTTATAGGGTCAAAGAGTCGACATGGTTATGGGAACAAACGAGAATGGTTATGTTAAAATTATTAAGGTTAAAGGATCTAAAGTTTATGGGTACAAACGGGAATGTGAATGATAAACGGAACAAAGGGTTATGGGGACTGGTAATGTAAAACTTTCTAGTTAGATACAAATGAATCCAGCACATCACATGTACTCTTCAGCAACTGACTTTTGATTACTATCCACCCACCAACCATCTAATGAAAAGGGTTGGAGTGTTTATACGCACATTATACTCATAAATACCAACATAATTTCACACAAGGCTAGGAGGTGCTTATAGACACATTACTATATGCTCTCACACAAACATACTATCACACGAGAGGGTATGATGTAAGTGAAGTGTATTTGTGTGAAATCACGAAAACATATCCAACACACACCTTTTGATATAATATCGAACATACACTTTTTCATTACAATGCAACACACATCCCCACCATCAATTACCCATATTTAATTGCTAACCAACACCAACTTTTTGAGTACTATCCAACACCACATACATACCAACAAAAACGTCTTGTGTAGTGTCTAAAATCCCATAACTACAATCCGACGTAAAGGGTATGATGTAAATGTTGGGAGATAACGCAAACATACTATCAAACACCTAATTTTTATTGCTATTCAACACTCACACCTACTTTTTAATTATATTAAAATACACAGCCCACTATCCAGTACCCATATTTTGAATACTATTCAATACCCACTCTTTGAGTACTACACGACACTCCATACATACTTTCCAAAATGCAAAGTTTATGTCTAAAAAACACACACGCACCATCCGACGAAAAGAGTATGATGCAAATGAAAAAGGATGAAATTGCACAACTGTACTATCCAACACTCAATTTTTGATTACTATCCAACACCCATTTTTGAGTAATATCCAACACCTATTTTTGAGTACTATCCACATACATACATACAATCCAAAACGCCTGTAATTTCCAAAATCCGCACACACACTATCCGACGAAAAGGGTACAATGTAAGACATACTATCCAACAGCCAGTTTTTGATTACTATCCATCACACGCATTTTTATTACAATACCTACTTTTTGAGTAATATACAACTAAAAACTAAAACCAGGGCTTTAGTATGTGACTTTCCTTTAATATTTTCGAATTTTTGTACAACTACATAGGAAAGGGACTTATTGTTGAGATCACCTGGCTATTGAACCTCTAAAGTCATGGACATGTAGGTTGCGAGATTAGTGTGGTCATGTGACTAGCAATGCAACTGGGGTGTACCAGATCAAATCTCAACAACGCCGTAACTTCGTCTCCTCTATCAGCGGATTAAAGGTCTAACGATTATGATACTCGTAATTTCTCAGAAAATAAATCAGTTTTCCATCGATTTCACGCAGGTATGACTAGATGTAATATCGTTTAAGTTTGCTGGGCCTGCTAGTAAGCGGCTACCATATGCACGGTGGCGGCGAGTTCCAACTTTTCGAAAGGTAACCGACTCTGACACCACGGCCCAACATAAATGTCTAAATATCAAAACTGAAGTGGGAATGGTCAGACGACGATCGGATTAGGTCTTAGCATGGATTCTGGTTTTATACGCCAAGTAAATTCTGTAAACCAGCTATTTTTAAAAACATCGGTTTAGTTTGATATGTCTTTTCACATGTGAGGGTTTCTTTTTCATTGCTATATTTCGATTTCTAACCTCTGATGGCTTTCAGGCATCCAATTAAATCCACATGTTGACTTTGGAATTGGAAGTACCAGTGTCATCAGACATCACATAGACGCAGAAGACATTTTAATTGGAGATACAAGCGTCTATTGAACACAGACTACATGTTTCTTATTTATCTTCTCAGCTCGTACAGATTCGCGAGTGCTCAACACAGATTATTCACCGTTATTTATTTTTCACTTGGTTCTTTTCTATCATTTTGAATATCATGAAATTTCCAATGTGTAAATGAAATTTACTCGATATACCTACAAATCCAAATGGCCAGACACACTGGCAACTCATTTTCCCCCAAGTCAGTCGCGAAATTAGCTGGCATCGGAATGGCGAGCTGGCGGTAATTTCACATTGCTGCTGTTAACGTTATAGATTCACATTTGACTTCCAAATATTTAATGTACTGTCATTTTTCCATCAACGTACTCTACACTTGAGAACTAAAGAAAAAAAAATAGCAATAATGTCCACAAAACCAACTTTCTATTTTGTAGCACTCGCGATCAAAATAATTCATTAAATGCTCTAAAGGAAATCGAAGAAAACGCTGATGAAGCAACTACACACAATATTGTCCATACACCGTGGAATCTTATCCTTATTACCTCACATTATTTATTTATATATATCATTTCTTTTCCTAAAGTCAATGATATTGTCTTCCAAAGGAGGTAATCCATACAAATCAAAATGTTCCACACTGTTATTCTTGTGAAAGTAGACGGCTACCCAGTGGGTTCCTGGTCGATGAGTGTCGTCTGTGTTGATGACAGGCTTGAACATCTTTTGGCTTTCGATGGGAACGTTTATCTTTAGCACACAATCCACAGGTAAGAGTCAAACTGTAATGAAGTTCCCAGGTATCCATGTTTTCCTTATTTTTTTTTTATATTTTCACATGTAATGAAAAGTCATCAATTCACACATGATGTTTTCCACGAAAAGTCTGTGAAGTAAGTCAATGAGTAACTGGTAGTCTCTGTAAGTTTCGATGCGTTTGGTCTCCAGAGAAGTCAATGGTCACTCAAGTCGTTGTACCACTTTCTCAAAATCTTCTCTTCGAGATGAAACGTCACGCCTCTTCCAGACACTCTTCCAACTTTTCTTCTTTGACGCATCATCAAACATTTGTCGTATTGTTTCTGTCTAGAATGATCGATTTGACATCCATAGCAATGTTCTCTCGTTATGCCTGTAATTCATTCAACCAAATCAGTAGGAAAACAGGCGACCTTGATATGATATTTGCCTTCTTGTTCACTTATGTTATGTGACTGTGGTGATGATTGTTCTGGATCAGATATACCCTCGTCGCCTATCTCCATATGTTCCTCCTACTCCATCCTTTTTCTTTTCTAACAGTCTAGGATCACTTATTTCAAACTGTTGATTTCCAAAGTATTTTCAAATTCTGCATAAAAGACGATGTTCGCTGTATTTGCCAGACCTACTGCAAACTGAAGTTCTACACAAAGTTGGCCCAATTTTTATACGGTGGAAATGTTATTCGTCACTGCCTTGATCTGGAGTGAAATTAAATCCCCAAGAACCATATTGTCATGCGTAATAGTCGTACGAAATGCCATGGTTGCTGTTGATACCTAACTTTCACGTGTCTTCAAACAGCCTGAAATAAAATCTCAAGTAATTTTTTTTGGCAAAGTTAGGTTCAAAGTGTCTAGTAATTTTCTGGCCAATGTCAGATTAAAATGGCCTGGTAACGTCTGATCTTCTCGGCTTTCTATCTTGAACACATTGAAATGCTGTTAACTCGAAAGGATTTTTGGTTCAGGACCGCATTGCTGACTATGCTAATGTTCAAATGTTTGGGTAGCTCTCCTTGGAAAACATGATAATCGATCTTGCATCGGAATTCAGTGGCAATGGTGAAGGTATTCACTTCCAATTCCATTCGTTCCTTGAATATTTTGACGAGAAAAGTGATTTGATCTCCAACCATACTTTTGATTTGAGTGGGATACTTAGGTATCGTTCTGCTTTGAATTTGACGGATGTAGTTTTCTAGGCCGATAAATCAGCACCTCAACAGTGATGATATTGCTTGGTAGTTTAGGGGCTGATATCACCTATTCATTAAAATATACAAGAGCTGCGGAAAATTTTGGCTGCTCACGTCATTGTACACTTACCGGTATTTCTCGCGGCTGCGGAGCTAACGTCGGCTGAAGGGTTCTTTCGGCTGCATGTACATTACATTTCTGGAGCAAATCATGTGTTTGGTGACTTGTAAATCCATGTGGAATACCACAACCCTCTGTCCTGTGCCCATTTTGAATTTCGCGCTAAATATGGCTGTTACCAATTACCGGTATGTGTCTACAGTGTACGCAAGTTTGTTCCGGAAAGATTTGCATGCAGCAAAAGTTTATATTGAAATGAACATGTGACATCCGACCCAAATATCGTCCAGCGGTATCAACTCAGATTTGGAGGGTTGATTTATGGACTAGTCGTTTCCCACTTTAGGTATGACTTCCACATGGCGCACGTAAAATCTGGCTTCTTCGATCATTATTTTGCACTCCTTGGCATTAGTCATCAAATGGAACAATGAACTACTTTAATTCAGTTTAAGGCGTACATCCACGCTATCCAACAAATATTTGTCTTGCAAATACATGTCTAAATACAAATGATCTATCATTTCCGAACTATGTTCTTGTTTGATTAGCTTTCGACGGTCGTTAAATCCGACGTTGTGAGGACCGTCAGATTCTGTCAACCATGTGTCGTTGAAGACATCTTGTGTGTGAGCTTTCCATACCACGGAAACATCCAGATGTGTTTTCCTTTTTGTTCCGTATATCAAGAGATTTTCCAGGTACGCTCTGTAAGGGTTAAGTATCCATGCTATTGATGATTAGTCTATGATTCAAGTACAAATCTTCTTCGCTAAACAACGAATGCATACTCCGGCATCTTTCCCTTGATTTGGTGTTGTCCACTTTGAGAACTTTGACTTTCAGATAGAAGTGATTGCTATGCTGATTTATGTAATCTTCGGCTCGTCCTTTCATTACAGATTCCATTGGGGTTGATGAAGTCAAAGAAATCTTTATATGAAAATTTTGCCTATACACAAATAGGTACTAGGCAGCAAATTACTATGGCGATTTCGACAGTATATGTACCGTTTGAGGTTAACTCAACAGTGTAGCCCCATTTGAGGTCAGTCACTTCTAACAGTGTTACCATTTACTCCACAAATTAAACTTACAGACAATTTTAACACTTAATTTTCCATTTGTCTCCGAAGTACCCACTAATGTAAAGCTATGATCTAATATTAATTCCCGTACGTCCCCAAGTGCCCCATACAACAACTGGTGTGGAATCGAATCCTACCACTGGATCAGTCCGAGTCAGCTATTGTGGTGTGTCCTTGGGCAAGTCACCTTAGTCCAATTGCCCTGGCACTGAATAACCTACTTGGGTTTCTATGCTATAAAACACCAGATCAACCACCATTGTTTACATTGAACTTGCCCGTTTAATCTGTATGGATAACCAGAGATGTTTTCATTCTGATACACATCAGCGTAACACAGTTTCCTTATCAGTGCAGATTATTTGTCTAGCCATCGTACTTACAACTTATTGAACAAACATATGCACACATGAACGGACAGGCAGGCTTTCAACTTCACAACTTTCTGGGAAAACAAAAAATGGAGAAAAATGAGAATGCATACAGACCTTTTACTTACTCAGGAAACCTTTGCAACAGATTGATATGATGTGTTATACTAGCTGTTACATATGTTGATTGCAAACAAAAATGAGAAAAATGTATTGTAAATTTTATTTCGTAAATAACTTATAAAAAAACGTTGAACATTCAAAAATATAAATTCAGTACATAGATAGGCACAAAACGATACCTGTCTTCTTGTAGAAAAAAAAAATGCATCAAAAATGGATAAAATGTAAACGTGTATAAGAAAACATAAACTATATAAATATATGAAAAAATGTAAGTGTATATCGAAAAATTCTATACAAATGAACTGTACAAAGAAAAATATTACTGTACAATATATAAACATACAATAAACCATGTATACATGGTAGAAAAAGGCGATGCAAATTGTACAATACTTGGTATAAAACTGTACACCTATTTACACGAAGTAAAGCATGCAGTTAATGTAATTGCCTTGCACGTGCTATGTTGTTAAACGATGACATTTCTCTTTAATTTGGAAACAAATTTAGTTCCTTGATACAAGTTACTTGAGCATTATAACCGCCTATGAGTTGTAAACGTATATAGCTGAACGCCTGCAGTTTCATACCGTCAGAGGGTCGTTGTGGACTCGTGGAACAACCAACCATAAAAGTTAATTTCAATGTTCAATATGGTGCATGTTTTTAGGATTGCTATCTTGTTCGTGGCAAACCTGAGGAATAGATACTCATTAACCACACATCTTGGCAAATGAGCGGTTTTGATTTTCACTATCGACGTCAGATACACAAATCACAGACTATTACGAGCATCTCCAACAAATATTCTCTACATAACATCGATACTTTAATATCTTTGCAGAGTAGTAAACTGTACATATTTTCAATTAGATCCGTTGATTTTTCATAAGCTATGACAATGCACAAGTGAGAGTGAAAGGTGTCCTTACCTTTTAGGTCTTACACTTCTTGTGTGTGTGTGTGTGTGTGTGTGTGTGTGTGTGAGAGAGAGAGAGAGAGAGAGAGAGAGAGAGAGAGAGAGAGAGAGAGATTACATATTATAAATAGTGTTATAAATAGTGTTAAAAAATATGGGAATTGTAAAATTAAGAGCAGTTGCCTTGCAATGAATCCAGCCAGTACTAGTACTGTAAATGGCTTATGATGAAGTGCTTAGGCAAACGACTCAACAGCTGCTAGAATATAGTTGAAGTTTCTGATATATAATACTATTTAACTAAAGTTTCTGTTTGAAAAAATGCAACTATTTTGAGATTACTCTGGTTACGACAACACCGTAGTAGTCGACATCAGAAAGGTTGAGATGGATATCGTAACTATGCAAATTAACTTGAGCGTACATGTTTATAGGTGTTTTATAACAGGTACTGTTTGCCATGTTGAGAGCCACCGCTGTTATTTCATATCCGACTCTTGGAAATCTAGATACTGTTTTATTTTGGGGATTATTCAGTATAGTTCTTGTTTAGATATATTTCAGGAAAAGTTTAGATTATATAAGATATGAGATGCGCGTGTGCATTTCACGTAATAAGGATATTTCATACCCTCTCACCCCTTATTTGGCTCAAGCTTAAAAACAATAGTTACCTATTTCCAATACTCAAACCATTTGTTATTTATTTCATTCAATATTGTTTTTAAACATTATTTTATCTGTATGTCGTCACTATATCATTTATTTTAAAAGATCGGCACGCGTGTGCACATTGCTTAAGTTATCTCAAACACTATCATCTGAGAGCCAACAAATTACAGGTCAAAGCGCGTAATTATCACTTGTTTTACGTTGATCTAATAAATGAGAAACACGAAGAAACTTGACAAGTACAAAGTTATGGTGATGCCGATATCTTATTGCTACAACTGTCACACTATGTTACTACAACGACGATAGATAGATAGATAGATTTCAGATAACTGGCACAAATCATCGCGTTTAACCAGGGCCGGATTTAGACATGGTAAGACTCTAAGCTGTGAGAAGCTGTACAGGCACTATTTGGTAAGTGTTAGCAGAGAACGAGGCTGTAAAAAATATTCTAAAACTTTGAGAGGCCCATTCAGACTGGGAGGCCCTAAATTGTAGCTTGTTTAGCTTATGCCTAAATCCGGCCCTGCATTTAACTTCTGTATTGTGTAATGACTTTGGTAAGATTATTTCACACCCTTCTAATTATTTGAGCTGTATTTGCTTGTAGCATTAATGAGTTATTTTAGTGCACAAGTCAAGATCTGGTCACTCTTGGAACAGACTTGAATTAGTTGTCGAAGAAAATAGGCTGCATTATAAATTGCTGAGTACTAAGACAGTCAAGGTTTCCTTACTTGTACACTGTGGGAGATATGCACCCAAATGCATTCCGACAGAATGTCCTTTAGCGTCTCAATTATTGTAGGTAATACTTTCTATTTTCTGTCTCTATATGTATTCCTTCCATATGCTAAGTAGTTCGTAAACTTCAATGGCCGAAGGTCTATCGCAGGCTCTTGCATTCCAACACTGGGAATACAAGTCCATGTAGCACAATTCAAAAGGGTTTGACTCGAGACCCTCTGGGTGCTTTGGCCTGGTCCCATACGCAACAACTCCGAAAATGACCACGTGCTGGTTTTCCCCGCTGTATGGAGTTTTACGGCTAAGCATCTGCCATAACGTTATGCCATATGAAAATATATCGGCTCGTGATGTTGGCGCCTCGCCTCTTAGAAGTTCAGGGGCACGGTACGCGTGTGTACCTGTCAAAACTGATCTTTCGGTGGGACTCACAGTTCCAGTATCACATTCTAGTATATGAGAACATCCAAAGTCGCCGAGTTTGCAGTCGTCGTGAGGCGTTATAAGAATATTTGCAGGTTTAAGGTCCATGTGAGCGACACTATTTTTGTGCGCGTACGCCAAAGCGTCAGCAATCTGTATGGCATATTTGAGTCTCCTGTGTTCGTTCATACTTACTGTACGGTCATCAATAAGCCCTTGTAAGCTCCTGTTTCCAATATATTCCATGACAATCCATCCACCACTATCGAATTCTTCTACAGGTGTAACCCCATATATTTGAACGATATGAGGATGATGAAAATGCATTACATGGAGTTCCGCTTTGAAACTCTCAAGCTGTGCGGCTGGATTCTTCGTCACTTTGTGCATCACTTTTACTGCTACTTGTTTGTCATTACACTGAGCCAAATATACGGAACCGAATCCACCAGAGCCGATAATTTTGCCTAGCTTGTAATCCTGCTTGTTAACGTTCTGTATCGTCTTCCTAATCTCCTTTACTGCTTTTCTATAGTTCGCGTGCACTGTAAATTGCTCACAGTTTCCATCATTGTTTTTATGCTTATGTTCTTGTACATTGCGATGGCTATTAATCCTCTGTTTGTCCAATAGTTCGCGTCCACCAGCAATTACGCGCCAATTACTCGGCACAAATAAACTGCGAACCATACCCAACTTGCAATGTCTGGAAAGAAATTCTTTCACTTTGCTAAATAGCTGTTTACGGTGTGGAGTCCTAACAACAATGTGTTTGCGCACATTATTACTTAAAGCGTTTTTAGCCACCATATTATTATAGTTATAATTCCAGGTCACAATAAATATCACATAAATTAAGCGTTCAAAGCAAAAACACAACCGACAAATTGCAATAGCAAATATCGTTCGGCAGTGTTGTCTCAATAACGCACAATCTAAACTTCAACAAGCTCTGTTCTAGTTTGACCGAATAGGCTCCGAGTATTTAGAACAAGAAAACAATTCTACATTGTTACCGTAGTTACAGAAAAGCAAGTACATTTTGCACTGTACGATTATACGCAGTCTAAAAACCAACCTCAATACCGATGTCTTTCATTAGCAATATGCTTCGAGATTGACATGGTTACCAGTATATAAGTGCATACGGTGGCCAGGTGACAGTGTAATGCACGTGCACCGTGAGATCAACCTCACCATATTAAAATAATTAGTTCTAGGTGGTGGCATATATCACTTTGATATTAAGTTCTCAAGGCTCAAGCCCAGATTACCATAATGCGAACAGTACATGTTGCTAGAGGTGGAGTTGATGAAAGGGGAATGGGGGAAGGAAAGGGCGAGGAAAAGGGAAGTAGATTAATTTCTCCATAATGATCGTAGATTTGCACTTTAAAGAAAATGCCATGCTTGTATTATGTGCGTAGGTTTATTCATAAAGTTCCAAGTTTAAGTAGCGCTATTCATCCAAGTTAACTTCACGTGATCTAATTCCAGGACACGAGTTCTGAAACGCCCGACTGACCTAGTAAGTACAAAAGGCGGTTTAATGTGTGCACGATAATAAATATACTTATATGTATATATGTTTCACCTCATCTCTTTCGGTAATGTTTCCCTGGAAACATTGTCGGCGCGAGGGAAGGGTTGAGATGGTAAAGGACACCAGGTAAACGGGGCGCCGTCGGGGGATTTGCTTTTAAATTTATTTATTTGCTTTTACAGATAAGTGTAACGGGGGCAATTCGTCACCAAACTTAAATTTAGTAGGTGTGTGCGTGTATGTCTAGTTGTGACTTGATTGGCACAGACGTAAAAACTGTTCTCTTTAGGGCGCCATTAAAGTACTACCCCCTGGTGCCTCGGACCCTCGTGCCGCCACAGTCTGAAAATTGGATGGAAGTGTCTTCGATGTCTGAAAACACTGTAACTACGCGGTTTAGCACTTCGTTAAAAAAGAAAACATTTGCCTTTAAAAGTATATAGTTCAATCACAAAATGGGCACACTCTTGATCAAGTCCAGTCGTCGAGCCTCTGCGTCAGAATTAAAAAGAATTGTGACCCCTATGAATAACCACCATCACAACCATTACGTTTTAATTTCTTTTATCAATTTTTGCACACTACATTATCATCATCAATGACAAGAAAGATAATTATTAAATAACAGCTTTGCTAGATCTAAAAGAAGTTTTTACCACAGATGTGGTCAAACAAAAATCGAAGAGGAACAACCACTGCTTTTGCAAACTATACTGGATATCGCAATGCATGGTTCAGCTTCTCATGAAAAAGACAGTTCGAAGTCTTCAGAAGTATCAAAACCTTAGATCAACTAACAGAGCATTTAGAAAAAGATGGCTTCAATATAAGTCGAAGTGGACTGTATCTTCGTTAACTTCCTAAGCGTAGTTCGTCGTCAGAAGGTAAGCGTCATGTAACCATTGTCCCAGTAAAGCTAATTAGAGCGCAAAACGATTATAACACTAAACATGTTGATGGTCAGTTTTGCAAAGCTATAATAAGACAGTTGGAAGAACTGTCTTCCATGCTTGGACGTGATGAGGTTTGTTTTATCAGCCAGGACGATAAATGTCGCGTCCCAATTGGTCTGGTCGCTGCCAAAAACCAGAGTCCATTGATAATGCACGCTGAGTATAAAGTAAGCCTTCCTGACCATGACTGGGTAGTTGCTGCCCGGCACAAAAGTATACCCTCGGTGTATGCTGGCAATGAGATCCATCGCAACGGTCTTGGAAACAGAGACGCTGTAGGCTTTTCTGGCCCAACGTTTATAGCCATCCGATCTGAAAAACACTCCGCATCAACAGCACACAGCCATGGATTTGACTTTGAAAAGTTGCTTTGTCTGACACAGTTCGATACCATAACCAGGACTGGTACTGATAAATTGGTCATGCCAGTTCTCGTGTTTACTGTTGATGGTGGGCCGGATGAAAACCAACGGTACCAAAAAGTCATTACGGCTGCTATCTACCATTTCTTGAAACATGATCTTGACTCTGTTTTCGTTGCAACAAATGCTCCGGGACGAAATACTTTTAACAGAGTAGAGAGAAAGAAGGCGCCACTGAGCAGGGAATTGATGGATTAATATTACCTCATGACAACTATGGCAGCCATTTAGACGAATGAGGTAAGACAATTAACCTTGAGCTAGAAAAGAAAAACTTTGAATTTGCCAGAAAAACGTTGATCGAAATATAGTCAAAGTTGACCGTAGACAAGTACCCAACCATTGCTGAGTATATGGATCCATTAAATTCAGAGCTCATGGAACAGGATATATTGTGTAGAGATCAAAACTGGTGTGACACCCATGTCCGCTCAAGCCAATACTTGCTTCAGATTGTGAAGTGCGACGACAACGTGCGCTGTTCGAAAGCACGAAGCTCATTTTTCAACGTGATAAAAGACAGATTTTTTCATCCTCCTTTACCCCTTGTTCAAACACGTGAAGGGCTTAAAGTTCCAAAACGAGCAACATATGGAGCCTTGCACACATTTCCATCCTTATTTGCAACTCGAAGTCTCAAACAGGAAGACATTCTACGTCGGTTATCAAACAACATTTCGGACAATTCCCTTCGATCTTTATTGCCCTTCACTTCAGTCTGTACTGAATGAGAGAATTTGCAAGATATGCCACCTGTACTTCAGTTCTTTGGTCATGTTGTGCAGTCACTCAGTCCTTCACAAACAAATAGCAGTTCCATCGAAGAGCATCAGAAAAATTAGAGTCGCTGCTAGAAGGCAACGCGAAACGATGGTCATACTAGCAAATGAATGGAGAAAGTGTCGATTGAATTGACGAGGAGGAGCTTGATTTGGAGGGAATATCCCTTCCAATAAACGATGTTAATCTAGAAACAGATGGATTTCTTGTTTGTTCCATGGAGGAGCATCTCACTGTGCCTTTGGATAATGATAACTATGAAGAGAAGTAATTCATTTACAAATACGTCAGATTTTAAACCCTTAGAATTTTTGTGGATTTGTTGAAAATTTAATGCTAGTAAGAACTGAAGTGATTGATATGTTTAATTTACATTTCATTTTGTATTTTTGTTTAAAATTAAATTTTTTAAAATAATTTTATAAACTTTCAACTAGTCAAGTAGTCCATGTAAAAGCCTGATTAATTAAACACTATTTTACATTTTAAGGATTGTTGTTTTGTCTGTATAGTTAACTGGTTTACATTACATTTACTTTTCAGTATTACAACAATTGTGGACAAAAGGGGGGGTAAGAAATTTGTGACGTCACATAGAGGGGGTCTGGGTTTTTGTGACGAAGTGTGACATGGGGGGAGGGGGTGTCAAAAAAAATGGCAGAAATTGCGCGACGTCATATGTGGACGACCCCAAATATAGTACTGTGCTAAGTGCAAAACCTGTTATACATGGAGCTATACGTTCAGATGGAATATATGAACGACTTTTGTTTCTGTTTTCTTCTAGCCAAATACTATATCAATGTACCGCTCCGGTGGTCTAGTGGTTAGAGCGTCCGCCTCGGATGCGGGAGGTCACGGGTTCGAACCCCGGCCGGGTCATACCAAAGACTTTAACAAATGGTACAAATGGTACTAGCAGCTACCTCGCTTGGCGCTCAGCATTAAGAGGTTAGTGTTAGGACTGGTCGGCCTGGTGTCAGGATAATGTGACTGGGTGGGACATCATGCCACATGTCTGCGGCATGATACCCCAGTGCTAGACATCACTATAAACTGTCACACTGCAGACATCGTAGCGATATGACTGAAAAATTGTTAAAGCTTCGTTAGAAAAATCTAAATCACAAATCACACTATATCAATGTGATGTAAAATTAAAATGATTATGCCTATATGGTATCACGGTATCTCTGTGCTAATGTTTGTGAAATAAATATACTTTCTATCCTACCTCAGCATGCGTGGCACACAATGTCGTAGAGAACAACTTTAGTTTGTCAATTTTACAAGGACAGAACCAGGTACTCCATTGCATTTAAGAAAGATAACTCTGCTGGAACTTAACTGGGGTTCGAATTATCCAGTTACAAAAGATGCATTTACAATGAATGTGTATGACATTTTTTTTTAAACAAAAAAAATCATAAAAGCCAAAATATGATTAGGATATGAATTAACATTATCTCACATGTTGCCAAGAGACTCAACATTTTATTTAAACCTGACAGAACCTACAACTCCTACATAATGTACCAATCACAGCTAGTTATGTTGTTGATTCCTGAATACAATGTTCTATACACCTTAAGCTATGTCCACCCGGGATTTTACAATTGGTACCATTATACCATATTAGATGGGTTGAAAGTTCTTCTCAAAGACCATTATAATTTGGAAAAATATATTGCAACCATATCACCTCTGTCTTCTTAAGACTGATTGTGAGACCGAACATTTTTCAGAAGCTGAAGAAAAATGGTCCATATTTGGTTACAAACCAGACTCAGCAAATTGGAGATCACGAACAGTCACTTCCAGTAACTTCGTTCTCGCCTGTAGTTTTCTTAAGATGGAAGAGCTTGCTGTAAGTCCTTGACCTGCTGTCGATCCCAGTGCCATAGCCACGGAAGGCACCGCTAAGCATGGCAGAGGACATCATACTGTAGAGGGTTAGGGCCAACACACAAACGTACTAGACTCAATTGGTTACTGGGAATGGTTCAAATGATTTGCCATCTTCCACGACACGAGCGAGCATGCCGTCATGGAGGTGCCGAACCATCACGATGAATTTCTCTGGGCAACCAAATTTTGCCATGATAATCCAAAGGCCTCCACGACTGACTGTCAGTGGCTTTTGTCTTGTCGATGAATGTCATGTACAGGTTCGAGTTCTGATCCTGGCATTTCTCCAGGAGATGACAAGTTGTAAACTACGTCTGTGGTCCCTAGTCCTTTCCTGAAGCCACACTGTCTCTCAGGCAGGATCTCTTGATCGGTGCGATTCACTAGAATTCTGTCGAGGATTGACAGCAAGGAGTTGCCTGATGTGATGGTTGTCACATGATTGTCTGTTGCCTTTCTGCTAATACAGGTGGACGATGGATGCATTTTAGTTCTCCTGGAGTATAGTTCCCCGAGTCCTCATTGACTGGAAGAGTCGAGTCAGCTTCTGTGTAATGTACGAGCCTCCGGCATTGTAGACTTCTGATGGTATTGTATCTGCCCCAGGTGCTTTGCCATTTGACAGTAGGTTAATTGCTTCCACAGTTTCATTCAGCGTTGGATGGTCAGCAATTTCCAGTTGGGACAGTGGATCAGTTGCCTTATCACTGACAGATGATTGTTGATTGAGGATGTTTTTGAGGTGTTTTGACAATCTTTCAAGTATCTATACTTTGTCAGTATTGGAAATGTTCCTGATGAATATCGCCCATAGATTGTCTTCAAAGCATCGTAGAAGTTCTTTATGTCATTCCTGTCTGCGTATAACTGAATCTCCTCTGCCTTATTGCTCAGTGACAAGTCTTGCCACTCTCTAAGTTTACATTGGACAGTCCTCTTGATGTGGTTGAAGGCTGCCGTCTTGAATGGTAAAGAATTGCCTTCTAAACAGGCCTTCTGCAGCCAATGTTTCTCATTCAGACGTCTAACTGTTGCAGCATTATTCTCACAAACCAATCCTGATGTTTACGTGTTGTGGGACTAAGGGTTTTAGATGCGGTTGAGTAAACAGAACCTCTATAGGATGCCCAGTTTTGCTCGACATTCTCGGAGTTGATATCAGTTGCATCTAGTTGGCTGCACGGTTCTTAGATAAATGACTCTTTCTCATTCCCCGGTTTCAACATTTTGCCTTGTGGTCGTCTGATAGGCAGAATCTGGGTATTGAGCGAGTAGACAATGAGCACGTGGTCCTTCTAGCATTGTGTTCTTCTCATGGCCTTCGTCACTCAGACATCCCTTTCTGTCTCTTCTCCTGACCATGACGTAGTCAGTAAGATGATAGTAATTGTAGCGTGGATGCATCCAAGACGTCTTGTTGCAGTTTGGCAGGGGGAAAGTCTGGGTTGTGATTAGTAGGTTGTGTTCAGTGTATTTCCGTAGTAGGACAACGTTGCTGTTGTATTTGCCAAAGCAATTTTTGCCAGAGACATCTGGCCATATGTGGTGATCTGAGCTAACACTAGCACTGAAGTCACAAGGAATGAGCCTGTCTGCCTTTGATACTTCTGAAATAACGGACTCCAGGTCTTCATAAAATTTGTTGTTGATATCATCTGGGTTGGTCCTGTTGGGTACATAAGCGTTGATGATTGTTGTATGTCTTTCCCTGCAGTGGGAGTTCATTTGCATTTGTCTGTCATGCACGTTCTTTGGGAGATTTTTGAGCTTGCTAACTAGTTGTGATTTGATGGCAAACCCAACACCGGCTTCACGTCGCTTTCACTTTACTTCTGTCACTCCAGAAGAAGGTATATAGCCGGATCATACTTCGGTGAGTTGTCCTTCCCCAGCTAAGCGAGTTTCACTCAGGGCAGTTATCTAGATGTTGAATCTGGCCAGTTCTTTTACCAACTTGAGTTATACGGATCTCCGAACAGAAAGTTCGTTAAGAAAGTATGTGGTGCATTGCGGTCACGGAATGAACAGCTATACACGGAATGTACAGCTGTACATGGAATTTACTGCTGTAGCGCTCCCACTTCCTTTCCAACTAGAGGCGTATGATTAATAATGGACTAAAGGCAGACTATAGTATTCGCTTATCCTCCCGTTTGTTTTACCCCCATACCAATGTTAAAACGAAAAACGTCAAAGATATAAAAATACAAATACTTAGTCATTTCATTTATCAATTTATAGTTTATATCCTGATTGTCGTTAGATAGCCCCTAATACTGTCATCTTGTTCGTGTTTCAAACCAAATGGACGTTGTCGTTGTAAACAACCAGATAAACTGCTCAGTGTTTTGTGTCCGTTTTCTAGACCAGTCCATTTTTCAGGAAAATCCGTCGTCTGTATTCAGTATATTCTGACTTTCCCCACTTTAAAAGCTCTCACGTACAGGTTTTGTTGTGCAACCCATATATGATTGTACTAGTACTTTTTAAAAGTCCTGCGGCGATGAGGCAGTGGCGAAGCTACAGGCGGAGGTGACCACTGGCAGTCGTAGTCACAGGCATGTACGTAGGCGGCCATTGGACAAGTGATCGTTCTCCTCTGTATCCGGGGCAGCAGAGGAGTCCGGCAGCATTCAGTGTGACTGAGCAGCCTTTTTTAGGAAAACACTGCTCACCCTGTACGGGGGTGGGGTGGGTCTAGAACAGGTGACCTAAACATTGTCAGCCCTATATAGTCTGGCCAGTTTACCTCGACTGGCAGATCATCCTCCAATGCGGTCGAAACGCTGAGCCGAGTATAACAAAGAAACCGGGGAAAAAGAAACTTACCATTGGAGCATATGATGTTTTTACTCTCATGGATAGAGAAACGGGGGCAGGACCCCAAAGACGAACAGTCCTTATCACCAGAGAACTAGTACGATACATTATCGACTTGGTAGCACACAGTGAGACCCGACTTGCTTGGGAGGGATCGCTGACGGAGATAGTAGGTGGATACACCTTTTTCTGGAAGGGAAAAGCAGAAGAGGAGGACATGATGCATCGAGTGAGACTTGCCATTAGGGCATCTCCCAGACCCACCTACGTGCATCAACGAGAGACTCATGAAACTCCGCCTCCCTTTGGGCGGCAAAGGCTTCATGACAATCATAAGTGCGTATGCCCCAATCACGACATACCCAGATGAAAACCAAGGAACAGTTCTATACCGAATTCGACTCTATCCTCATGTCTTTTCAGGCCAATGACAAGCTGTTCTTTCTGGGTGATTTCAACGACAGAGTTGGCATGGACCAAGCTCAGTGGAGTGGTGTGATAGGGAAACATGGGTTGGCAAAATGAACAGCAATATATATATATATATATATATATATATATATATATATATATATATATATATATATATATATATATAACAGTGCAAAGCTAGTATCTAACTAGCCTGGGCGCGTTCAACTCCGAGTCTTTTTCAAAGGCAAATACAAAACAGAGACAAGACAAACATACAAGCAAAACAAAACAACAACAACAACAACAACAAAACCCGTTGAGGTTACAAAACTTTACATTACTATGTCAACAGGAATAAAAGCTTTAAATTTTTTGTATCATCTAGTTTACTTCAACACTATGCGGATGCTGAAAAATATTCTATACCGACCTAGAAATGGATGAACCGTATTGCCAACTGTTATTTTAAGTAAATTTATGTGAGAGCAAATTATATCCCGGATATTTCATTGTTATAGTAGTAATTATAGGCTATTGTGTGACTAATAAGCAAATTTAGAGATTCATTTAAAAGAAAATGTGTCGGCTGCAAATAGATGGTTGTATTTGTGCGTGGCTGTCTTTTTCTAGTCTTCTTGGTTTAAACCGTTTGCGGCGGCATATCCAGTACGATTCATTTTCTTTTCTGGTTTCTGAGCTCCAGTTGGGATTGTAAGTAATTGCGATTAGTGTTATCACTGAAAGTGTGGCCACAGGAGGAGAAGTGTTCTGCGACTGGACTTCTGTACAGCTTCTTTGTCATTCGATGAGATCTATGAAGACTGATCCTTTTGTGTAGCTTTTCAGTTTCTCCGATATACTGAAAGCTACAGATCTTATATGTGATGAGGTAAATTACATTCTCTGTTTTGCAAGTTTTGTTTGAACCATGTATGTTCAGATTTTCGTTAGTCGCTGTGCTAGAAAACGTGCTGGTCTCTATCATATGTTGACAGGTTTTTCATCTTTTATCGCCACGGGGGCCAGATTTAGTAGCTTGGTCTGGGTTAGTGGTTGGCGTTCGCCCTGACTAGGATGTCTTTGAGTTTTTTTGGTTTCCGGTAGGCTACTACAGGTTTGTTCGGGAGGAATAACTTTAGTGTGTCACACGATTCCATGTTGGGCCAGTGTCGATTTTACCTATTTATCTTAATCAATCCCTGACACACCTGATCCCTTGTTGGATCCAGTGGTTGAAAGGAATGTTATTCGCCATATGATTGTGTGTGTATTTATTTTTGGCCAAATTTAGAACATTTAGATCTTTCAATAGTAGGTGCTTTATTCAAGAAACAACGAAATGCTCCAATATATCGATTATAATTTCTTTTGTTGCTGTTGTCGTTGATGCTGTTGGTTGTGGTTTGAAGCCATTTTTTAGCATACAAAAGGCTATATATACATGGAGGCCAGTATAACTGTTGGAGGAAGAACCTGGAAAAACAAAGGTCAGAAGTACCGACCCACCGGAAGCTAATGGCAAAGCTTTCACACATAACCACATTGGTCGAGCCCAAGGCATGAACCCACGGGGCATTTGTAAGGTAGTAGTGATCTGTAAAGGCAAAGACTTTAAATAATTTCTGTAGGCAGGCCACCCCGGGGCCCGTATAATTTCTGTATCTTCCGCATGTAATACTATCAGTTTGGGTCTCAGTTGAAGAGGTGATTAAGTTAATTTGTTGAAGGAACCTTTTTGAGTTTCGACAGTGAAAAATCTTTCGTTTTCTAAATACTTTTCATCACATAATAGTTGTGTTATCTTGGTTGAGAAAGCCATATAATATTTTATCGATATTAACATTTTCATTTCTCGATATCATCTTGGTTTGAGAGATTTGAAAATTAATTCTCTACAGCTTCTAACATTTGCTCAGAGGTTTTGTATATAAGTGATCTCAATATTGATTTAATGAATGGTCGGCAATTAAATGAATGACTGGCAGTTAAATGAATGACTGGCAATTAAATGAATGACTGGCAAAACAGATGGAATGATATTCTACAAATATATAATCACACTCAAACGCAACAGTTCAATACTAAAGTCACTGACAAGTCTGTCACGTTAATGGATTAATTTATTCTACGCACTCTGAATTTATACTCGAGATATTCATCCTTGCCACATATTTTGTTATTGACCATTATCCAAGCTGTGCCACGCCGAACAAGTTCTGGAAACCGTTTAAAACGACCGCTCCGGTGGCCTAAGGGTTAGTGCGTCCGTTTCGGATGCGAGTTCAAACCCCGGCGGAGTCATACCAAAGACTTATTTAAAAAAATGGTACTAACAGCTGCCTCGCTTGGCGCCCAGCATTAAGAGGTTAGTATTAGAACTGGTCGGCCAGGTGTCAGGATAATGTGACTGAATGGGACAAGATGCTCCATCTCTGTGGCATGATGCCCCAGTGCTAGACATCACTATAAACTTCCAGGCTGCAGACATCGTAGCGATATAACTGAAAATTGTTAAATCTACGTTAGAAATCCAAATCACACACACACACACACACACACACACACACACACCATTCAAAACGGGGCCGTACCACTATTAAGAACCGATTCTAAAACCTTTCCCATGACAATACTTCTTGACCAACTTGAAATATAAGTAATTGTCAAATTACTTTTATAAACCAAGACCCTGATGTAAAGCTTTGGACTGCACTTGTCATTTCAGTCCCAAATCAATATTGTCCAATGAAATGCTAAAGGGACAAGAGAAGTATGCAACCTGACTGGTTAAACTGAAGGGGAGGCCATGAAACTGCGTTATTTCTTTTACAAACAGCATGACAAAGTTACCAAAACACAGAAATTTAATAAAATGTTTCATCACTAAAGCTGAAAAATGATTATTTTCCAAGATTAATTGTGAATAAAAGTGACTGCAGAAAAACATGGAACTATATTCAAGTTCAAAAGTGAATGCTTTATTTTCAGAATTAAAAACTGTTATTCATATTAGTACAGAGACATTAGATACTGCAATCAATCTAAATACATTTTTTTTACATCATTAACTTCGATATATGTTGAATATTCTTCTACATCACGTGAGTTTTCGTTTCTTATAAATTTTGTGGAGTCGAAAAATAATACATCATTCAGATCTTTACCTATGTGTGCAAGATATATAGATATTTTACAGAAACTTGATGGCAGCAAAACAACAGGACTAGATAGTCTCACCAAAACATCTCAAACTATCAGATGAACCTGCGGCCATTGCAGACACTACATAGATAAATAAGGTGGTAGATAGCCAGCAAACAGTTTTTGACCTATATCAATTTTACCAACCTTATCGAACATTTCGCCGTTTTTAATATATTTATTATCTTCTACATAACTGACATGTCAGGCTTCACAAAGCAAGTTGATGCATCGCTAGCAGCTATAAATGATGGAAAAATAATAGGAGCAATTTATTTAAATTTTGAACAAGAGTTTGAGTATGAAAACAGATGACATAAGCCTCAACGCATGCAAAATCATAGTTAATTCTCTTGCTTGGTTGGATTCTTACCTAACAGGAACGCAACAGCTGATTTATATTGCCAATGCTACATGTTCTTTACAATACGCGAAAAGTGGAGCCCTTCAAAGCTCAATTTTTGGCCCTTTGCTCCTTCTCCTTTTCGTTAATGATTTAGCTCTTCATATGAATGCCACTGAAACTGATCCTTTTGCGGATCGCGCACCATGAGTGATTTAATCCCTTTCCTTTTAACAAAATGTAAAACAGGACCTTAAGACTGTTATACTGTGGTGCAAAACCAATTGCAACTGAATACTGGCGAAAAAAATAACTATAACAATTGCATCTTGGCAAAAAGCTACGAAATTAGAGGATATAAGTATATTTCATCAGAGAACAAAAGTTGATCACCTCCCAAAAATGACACGCTTTTAGGAGTGATTATTGACAGGCATTTATGGTGGGGAAATCAAATAAAGCGTGTGTTCTGCAGCATCCTGGAAAATAACCTTAGTGAAAAGACTGTCTTTGCATGTGCCAGAATCCTTGCTATAAATGTTTTAATAAATATATATTGCTTTTGAATAATTATATATGCACCATATTCTGCAATTGCCATGCTACTAATCTTGAACAGATAATTAAACTCCAAAACCGAGCCGCTAACACAATATATAATTAGCACAAATTTTCATTAATGTAAATTTGTGCTTCCTGGCATTCTTTTAAAATGATAATATGGTATTCATTCACATATTCATTCTGTTTCATTATTTATTTATTTAGACCATATATATGGAGTAAAATATATTTGATAAGAAAAGATTCCTCAGGATAATACAAAAGTATTAAAGCACATTTTTGATCTTCTTACAGAAAAAGGCAGTTCAAGTGTAGGTACTGAAGCCATTTTAATGTGCCGGAAAGCGTGTCATTTGTATCAGTACAGTCCATGACATTTTCACCTGTCAAATACCTTCAATTCTGAGCAAGAGAAATGTATTTTTTATTTATTTATTTATTTGTTTATTTATTTATTTATTTATTTTAATCACAGGATGGATGTCTCCTTATAATATCGCAAGCTTGAAAAGATCAAAGTCACTTCCGATTGCCCGGTGTTCAGTTGACCAATATATCAGTTGAGACCCACACATAAAGGTCCCCAGTTTCTGTTGTTTCGCATTTTCAGAAACAAAGAAAGAGAAAGAAACAAAGAAAGAGAGCAGAAAATGAAGGAATGACGGACAGCAGAGAGAAAGGAAGTAAATAAGTACAAACTGAAGATCATATTCAAAATAATTCACGGATATCAGAGGATGTAAAATGTGGGAAATGACGTGCCTTACATCAGTTTTGATTTCCAAACCAAATACAGTGTTCTGCGGTTAGGCTCACCGCATTCAGCTGCCATTTCCTCTTATTGCGTTGCAAGTCAGCATACTATTGCATCCTATTGCATGTTTTCAGGAAAATAATTATTTTTGTCTTATTTTTCATGGAAATGTTTGGGTGTGTTTTTTCATTGACTAAATAACTTCATTAGAGAAATTTGTATGTCTCCTGCTGTAAGTGTTTTACTATCCAAGTTCGACTTTCCTGTTGAGATAATTAAAAGTCACAGTGGGAATTCTCCAATGGATCAGATGAACTATGGAAATTGCTTTCATTAGTTATTAATGTTATATTAGACATTTCATGATAATAATTATAACAAATGCAACGAAGCAAACAAAGTGTAGTACTTAAATGAAAATACTTGTATACTCATTAGTGAAACACGGAGAGAGACAACTGACTGGACATTTTTAAACGTTATGAACTCGACGCTATTTTGTAGGTCACATTTTGAATTGTATATCGTTCTATACTTCCCCTAAAAGAACCATTCCAATATATACTTTCTTACTGTCCTTATTGAAAAAAGTCACCTCGACATTCTTTACATCAATTGGGTGTTTCAGTATCACATGTCTCTTAACCACGGGAAAAATGACTTCATTTTTTGTTTATGCACTGGCTGTTTCAATCACATGACCTACTAGCCCTTGTCCACTGCCCCTAAACTGTGAGAAAATGTTGCAGAATTGAAACATTTTACTATTTGCTGAGGACGTAGATGACAGTGGTTTCAGTGTGCATAACGGTGATCAATTTTGCATTAAATACACCTAAAAAATAAAACTATGTTGTATTTCAGAACCAATTGACGTCATGGCCTAGATTTTATGCAGATTTTAGGTTTTACCCTATCTCTAAATATAAGGTATGCTTTATAATTTTCAAGGAATGAAATTGGGTAACTTAATCAATTTTAGCATTATGTACAAGAATTGTTCTAGTTGTCTCAGAAACTTATTAAACTGGGTTGGAAGGAAAAGGGCGTATTATTTGATAAAAACATAAGTGTTAGGTTTTCCTTAAAACAAGTTTTTGCAGCATTACTGTTGGCAAATCAAGAACAAATATGTTGAATCACAAACAACTAATTTAACTTATCATAAACTGTCACAACTAGCAAATTGATATTTTGGAGAATGAGAATAATCATTTTAAGCGCATGTCCTTTACTGATTCATCCTTTCAAAGATTAAAAAATATACATGACTGTTTTAAACCCCCACCCACCCCATTTTGTGACAGATACCATGGTCAAACAAAGAGCTGAAACTGGTCAAAAGTTTTACTAGGTTTCGGGTCACTCTATACAGTATGATACTGCATAATTGTTTATATTGAAATGCTTCATTCACTGATGTTATTGCTCATTAGCTTATCTCGTGTTCAAAAACACAGAGAATGAGGGATCTATTTTGGTCACATATTATCAATAATTTT
Organism: Megalonaias nervosa; assembly: GCA_016617855.1. Classification (NCBI taxonomy): domain Eukaryota; kingdom Metazoa; phylum Mollusca; class Bivalvia; order Unionida; family Unionidae; genus Megalonaias; species Megalonaias nervosa. Next base: position 88,343 of record JAECUM010001559.1, read on the forward strand.
GATATTCCACTTGTTGCGTATTTTCATAATACACCTGACAAAGGTAACATCACGAACCAGATGCAAGGATGTAATTTAAATATTACCTTTTGAGCCAATCATATTTCGCCGTTGAAGTGTGTGCCATACAGTATGTATGTTTTGAAAATCAGTGTATGTTGTATAAATTTAATGGTCTTATGATAACAAATGTATAATTCTTCAATGGAACCGGATTTATAAAGTTTACTCGAATTAATGGTAAGTAGGAACTTAACTTTCACATCTACTACCGTTCTCAGATTAATGAAGGAATGTATCATAGAGTCAGAAACACTGTATCTGTCTGAATAGAGCAAGTGCACATGATCGTAAGAAATATACATCAAGAGTAAAACAAGCCACATATTGTGACCGTGTGCCTTCAAAAAACTGAAATAGCAGCAGGAGGTGGAGGGTCAGGTGTAGAAAGAAGTTTTTGAAAGTTACTTACCTTGTCTCTTTTATAGTATGATAGACAGAGTCCTGTCAGAACAGGTCATGGGGTTAATATGAGGTAATTTTGTCACTCGGTATCGTTTTTCCCTTCAGTTTATTGCTTGTTTTCAACATTAAGCTCGCGTCAGTCACCTGTGGGAGACTGTAGCGTTCGTCAAACAGCCGGAGCAATTCCTTTTCTTGTGACGCTTGTACCGTAGGGGGGATCATACTATAATTAAATATATTAAAATGAAAAAGAACATTGTATTCCTAATTAAGTCATCACAAGGACCAGAGAAAATTCAGTTCGTTTTTACAAACGATGTCATAATCTTGAGCTAAGATAATATTTTCTTTCAGAATCATTGCTTGTTGGAACACTTGAAGAAACAGGTTTTGAATGTAATGTATGTAACGCAGAGTGGAATGATTTATCCCTCAAATTGTCTCATGACTGTTACCAATGTATACACATCCCAACATTCCTATATGTTTAGATAAAGCTATAAAGAAGGGTCATACAGTTTCACAAACTAATAGATGATAAATTATCAAACATGTTTTCAAGGAAAGTGTTGTGAATTTAAATACCAACAAGGTGGATTACAGGTTCTGAAATTTGTTGCCTTTTTTTGCAAACCCTCCGTAATGCAGGCCTTCTTTGGGTACATGCACTATAGTATAGTTTTAACAAATAAAAAGAAACCTTCACTCTCATAGCCAAGTGACATCAAGAAGTACCTGACAAGTAATTATCACCATGAAAATTAACCAGTCAGGGAAAACTGTACTATAATAGGATCAATGGGACCTTCTTATCTACACCTAACCATAATAGATGTACGAGCCAGTGGCGTACTAAGGGGGGGGGGGGGTGCGAGGGGGGCGGTCCGCCCCGGGTGACAGCCAGAATGGGGGGTGAGGTGCCATCGGGAGAGTTGAAATACCAGTACAAGTTTTCAAACCAAATGAAAATTCGCCAAAGTAAAAGTTATTTCCAATTTGATTATGACAGCACTGTACTGTTTAAAAATCTACTTGCAAACATAATATGTTTTCCTGTGTGTTTACATTTTAAAATTATTTGTGGGAGGTGCCAAAGGATCCTCCCCGGTTGTCAAATACTGTAGGTACGCCCCTGATATGAACTGAACATACAAGAAACATATTCTGGTGGCCATTTAAAATTGTTGGGAAATATCATGATGATCATAACTTTAAAATCGTGTCTCTATAAAGAATATGCAAGGTCACTGACCCAGTGCTGATTTATTTATTTATTTTTTATTTGAATTCGTTTACATTAGAGTTTCGGCAAAAATATCTTTAGAAGGCAAACATGAAGCTGATGGCATGCAGTCGAAGTATTGTACAGATCAAAGGTTAGAGTGATTTGTTTCAAAGTATAGTCTGCATTATCATGCTACCAGTTAGAATAAACTTTGTAATAAGTTGTCTTAACACTAAATTACTATACAATTTAAATACTTCTGTTAAGGATGCAGTTGAAAAAGAATGTCCTCGAAAATAGGTAACTGCTTGTGGATATTAATTTTTGAAAAAAAAATACCCTCAAACTTCACCAGTTCTGGTGGGGTTTTTTTAGCTTATTTAGCTACTATGGTGCATTGTTATACTTTAGACTCTACTGAAAATTTCTGTTTAATGTCTGTTTATGCTGTGATTTGTCTGATGAGTAATAAAACCTACATTTCCATATATAGAAAAGACTCGAGATGCAATGGTAAAGAAATCGCAAAGGAGGCAACTGCAGTATAACCGAAATTAGCCAAATAGGAATGCTGGTCACTCCTTAATGTCTTACAGTAATAATTCAACTCCCGTAGTAAAACTATGCAAACACCATGATATTAAAAAAACTGAATAACTTTAAATTTCTGAATGGTCATGATCAAACGTAATTTTATCAGTAAAGATATATCCTTGATAACAGATTCTGTGTAGAGAAAACCATACGAGCCGCGGCATTTTCTGGATCTAACGTATTTTTTTAAACACACGTTTTCAATAATGCATCAAAGAATCGGTGCTAATTTCAGTAGTGAGTTTTCCAAACTCAAGACTGTACAATGACTGAAATTCTGTCAAGAAAATCATTATCTCTATTTTTTTCAGTTATAACTAGGATAAACTCTCAAAAAAATTCTTTTTCACTAAATTTTTTTTTAATTATCAGCCAATCATGGCCAGCCAAACATATATATAATCTACTCTATGTTCGCCCATTTCCAGACTGCAGTTCTTCCATATCATTAGAAACGCGAATCCTTAAACTATATAATTCTCACCCATTTCCAGACTGGTTCCAGTTCTTCCACATCATTAGAAACGCGAATCCTTAAGAGCTATCGGTGATGCAAATATACTTAACAGGGATGTATGAGTGTTGTGTAGCCAAATATCATCTACAGTACATAAAAATGAACAGTTATAAATTAGGAACATAAAAACTGTCTTTTAAATGTGCATGTGCAATCAGTTCTGCGAAAAGGTATTATTATAAGCTAAAGTAGTCAATTTGATATTGCATTTTGCATGCAATAATAGATCACAATATTGCGATATTATTGAGCTATTGCATTCAATATTCGTTTTGCATGAGGACTAAGCAAAGAGAAGCAACGAGCGTCAAATGTTTTTATATACACTAGGCCTTGCGTGCATATGCATGTGGCAAACAGCACGATGGCCTGAAATAGGGGCTGCCATAATTGTCTTCTTCCATTCGACCCGGTCCCCATGACCGACAGTCATATTACACGCAAACCTGTAACCCGATGGCTATAAAACTTTCCATATTGAAAGTACAGTTGTGGTCGGTACTGAAAATAGTGAAGAAAATTCCTAAATATACATGAAATACATACTATGAAATGATTTATTTGCTTCTTTACATTTAATTATTTCCCTCTCTTCTTTCACCGCTTTTAAATATTAATCTGCCAAAAACTTTATATCTTCGGGTATCATCGGTCCTTCCTTCATAATACCCGTATAAAGATAATGAAAAGAACTTGACATCAGCTATTTGTCCTAAATGAACCTTATGTATATTAATGGGTTATATATTGAATTTGCTTGTAAGTATGAGAACTGTTGTAATTGTCGTACGTGTTTCCGTTAGTGTGTGAGAATGCACTTCTGTACAGCAAGAGTACGGTTCAAATTAAGAAAAGACAAATTTCACAAAGTTACAAACTGATCATCAGCTGCGTGTTATAGAAGAGGATACGTCGTACATCTCTACCGGCTGTTACGATTCTCACGAATCGCGAATGTTAAACTAAGTGTAGCAAAACAAGGAGCCTAGTGACGTCGAACATCACATGTAATATATCCATGTAATATATGGCGGGTAGGCCATATGTAGGCGCTTTCAATTTTATATATATATATATATATATATATATATATATATATATATATATATATATATATATATATATATATATATATTCGTGGTGATTTAGTGCCATTTTTCGGTATTTGTGATAAAAATGGTCATTTATATTGCTCATTTTGGGATCATCATAATGTTGGTGGCTTAACTTTGCGTCATTGTTATTACCAAATTACATGTACAATGGATTCATTGTCTTCATCATAACATGCTGCCTATGACCGGTTCAGGCCTTTCTACCTTTTTTTAGAAACTGCTGTCAACGTTGTTCAGGACTGAAAAAAAAATCCATTTTATTTACAAACAGTAGGTGTAGAAAAAGAGAACATGTTCAATTTCTCCAAGTTTTATGCAAAAATCGACTTCTCCTTGCCACTGAAAAGATTATTCATAAGTTTCCGTGACATCCATTTTTCACAACATCAAGACTCCTTATTGCTGTACACTTCATCAATATTTGCAAATAAAAAGGTATGGAACTTTTTTAAATTAATTTTTAATTTAGTTATTCTTTTAAAAACTGGCCGCTGAATATTGCAGGATACTTAATTGAAAGAAATGGGATATCACTATTACCATAATTTTTAGCCATTTCTCCACACTATGAGTACCAACCCCCAGCCATGTAAACTGAATTGTGCATCACAAATATCGAGACGAGTTAATTACTTTTGAATACATTTAAAGACACTGACGTGAAAATTCACTGAGTTACAAACGCAGATATCATTCATGATACTGTGCGGAACGAACTATAGATCTTTTACACTGTCTTCGCAAATAATACTATCAAAATGTGCTGAACATATACTGATGTAAGCCCTGAATCCAATTCTACCATCAAATAAAAAAGGTTCATCCTTTTATTATTTTACAAGAGAATAGGGGATGGAGAATGTTACAACATTAGCTTTCACTCTGTAATACTTTGAGTAATTTGAGTTTTCCCTGACCCCTCCAACCCTATTTTTGATATTTGGGCATTTGTGTTGGGGTGTAGGGTCGGAGCTAATTGCCTATCGAAAATTAGGAATTAGCCGACACCGTGCATAGAGTAACCGCTTACAAGCCGGTATAGCAAACTTGAACGACCTTACTTCGAGCCATACGTACATGAAATCGATAGGAAGACGATTTATTTTCTCAGAAATTGCGAGTATAACGTCCGTTATGCCTTGAATCCTCTTACAGACGAGACTAAACTACAGCGTTGATGAAATTTGACCTGGAACTTGTATTTGCGTTGCTAGTCACTTGACTACTCAAATCTCGCAACCTACAAAGATCCAGCTGTCACGTGATATCAGCAATAAACCACTTTTCAGTCTTGTTGTGCACAGAATTCGAAAATATTAAATGAAAGTCTTGTAGTGTTTGTAAAAAAAAATTATGCACATTTAATTCCCAACATATTTATTCCGAGAACAGCGACGAGAAATCTTTCGATATCGCAGCAACATGGAGAAAGCCAGATTCATGAAGTATTGAACATGTATCAGCTGTGTTTTTGTTCTTTTCGCGTGACCACCGCACTGATATATGCTCTTTGCTTGGTGAATATGGCTTTCTCCGTGTTGCTGCGACAGTGTCAGGTTTCTGGTCGTTATTATAAGAATAAATATGTTGAGAAGTTTGTATTCTTTCGTCTATCTATGTGCATTACATGACTTTAATTTATATTTCGATTTGTTTTCCTACAGTAATATTGGAAATGAGTTATTGTTGACATTTCGTGACGATTTGACCTATGATGTCATGGACAATGTAGGTTGCGAGATTTGAGTCATGTGACTAACAATGCAAAACAGGTCAAGTTTCATCAACGCTGTAGTTTGTCTAGTCGGACAGTGGATTAAACACAATACCGGTGTTATACTAGCAATTTCTGATAAGATAAATCAGCTCCTTATGGATTTAATATGTAGGCATGGCTCAATGGAAGGTCGCTTAAGATTCTTTGTCCCGGTAGTGAGCGGCTGCCTTCTTCCATCTTTCGATAGGAAAATTATTGACCCAACACCTCAACATAAATATCCAAATATCAAAAATGGGGTGGAAATGGTCAGACAAAACTCGGACTATAATTTGAGGTGCCCACCATCATAAACAAATTGTCTTGCGTTAACTTTTGCTCAAGATTTTGCCTTAATTATGGGCTAACAAATTATCAGGTCGTTTAAGTTTGTTAGTCCCAGTAGTAAGCGGCTACCTTATGCCAACACCGCATAGAGTCATCGAATTACAACCTTTCGAGAGGCAAATGACTGGCCCTACACCCCAACTATTTCACTAAATTGGCGAAAGCGGTATTTAGTCTTTTATTATCACATAAATTAATGCGAAATCATCAATATATGCTTTCAGATGCCTACCTGCCATTGCGTAATAGACTGCCATTTTGATTTGTCACGTGACCATATTACATTAGTAAGTCTCTTTTTATAGATCAGTAAGTCTCTAAGTACCTGGAAGTTTAACGTCTTTAAATGTAATTTGTTTGGCATTTCTACGTTAAACATAAGCTTAATTTCAACAAATTCCGACATTTGGAAAAAAAAACAAATGAAAATTTTATGAAACTGTATAGAAAGTAGCGCTCCATGAAAACAAAATATTGTACACCTGATGCTACCATGAAGTTCGTCTCAAATCCGTAAATTCTCAAAGCTTTTGTGAGAGCAGCATAGATAATGGATTACAGATCATTATAGTCTAATTTCTTTAAGCAGAAATATGAGATTTTCTCTGTAAATCCGTAATACAATAAAAGTTACACAATATGGGGAAATCTGCTGATTATATAAGCTGTTTATTCTACAAAATAGTTAACTATATATACGCAGACTTCAGCATTATACGAGCCTTGAGACGAGCCATACTTAGATCATTTGTTTTTTCATTTATCTTTGTCAAAGGGCATGCTTTGGTTGATGGAATTCTATAAACAACTAAATAGGTCTTTCCTGCGTAGGCGGAATTTATATTCCCAGCGAAATTATCAGATTTAATATTGACTATCTGCACAAGCCGAAATGAATATCAAGTGGGAAATTCCTATTCAACTGCATCAATACGGAGTGAAATGACAGTTTAATATCGACAGACAAGGAATGTTTGATCTATGAATCAAATGTTTCGGATTCTGTATTCCAATAAGTTTCTGTTCATACAATCCCATATTGATTTATTCGTTCCTAAAAGCGATGTTCGGGAAGGAATACTGGAAAACAGTTTTGTTCCTTTGCTCCTTAGTATTTGTGTATACTATGTGGTAGTGCGTGTTTTGCTGCATGCATGCATGCGTGTGTGTGTGTGTGTGTGTGTGTGTGTGTGTGTGTGCAATGTAGCATAAAGCGCAACCCCTTAACATCCATTAGGAGATACACCAGGATGAAATTTTGGGGTGATTTTTAGAAGTGTCCAATGATCCAGGCTAGAGAATGCACGGTGCATGCAGGGCTTGTACATAACTGCTATTCAAAATACGGCGGCTTTGCTTTGCTGCATTTTTTAAGATTTAGGAAATGCATAACTAAAACTCAGACTTTTAAAAATGGCAAGTCTCACTGTCCCAGTTATCATCACAATCAAGCCTTGTGTTGTTGCAAGCACTGCATGATAGTATTATCGGCTATTTTAATGGCCAAGAACCAATTAGCATTTTATTCCAATTAAATATATTTAATGATATGTATGCTGAATAATAAGATCATACACGACTGTAATCAGAAAAAGAATGATAGCAAACGATCTAGACAAAGAATTATAGCAAAGGATCTAGACAAAGAATGATAGCAAACGATCTAGACAAAGAATGATAGCAAACGATTCAGAGAAAGAATGATAGCAAACGATTCAGAAAAAAGAATGATAGTACACGATTAAAAAAAGATGATAGTAACGATTCAGAAAAAGAATGATAGTAAACGGTTCAGAAAACGAACGATAACAAACGATTCAGGAAAAAAAATGATGGCAAACAATTCAGAAAAAAAGAATGAAAGTAAACAATTATAATCAGAACAAGGATTATAGTAAACGATTATAATTAGAAAAAGAATGATACAAAGACGCCAATTAGACACG